>LUGF01026592.1:55167-74058 GCA_001625245.1 Calycopis cecrops | reverse complement strand
GCACAGCTGTCACTTCACGCCGGTCTCGTGTAAGCGAGAGGTACCTCCCCGGTCGTGCCGGCCCAATTCGGCTGCATGCAAGCATGCAGCGTGGCACTACCTCTTACTAAAGTAAGTTTCGTACGAATCAGAACGAAAATGTAACCGAGGCCTTCATTAAGATGTCAAAGTGGACTCAAATAATAATAATACGATAAGCCGACCGATGGGATTGTTGTACCCCTGAGATGTGAGATGAAAAGGCCGGCAACGCGCCTGCAAAGCCTCGAGTTTTGCAGATGTCTATGGGCGGCGGTAGTCATCTACCAACTGCTAGTTTGCCCCCTATCCTATAAAAAACAAAAAAAATGTAGCCCAGACAAGGTTGACCTCAAGAGTTACCTGTCTGTCAGTCACGAAGACATCAGTACGCCATGATATGCCCTAGACTGAATTCAGTGTCGATAGAGAATTAGAGAGTGTAAATCACAAATTCCTAGCAATGAATTAGAATTATCATCATCACGCCTATGTCCACTGCTGGACACAGGCGTCCCCCATAGAGCACCAAAGTTCACGGTCACTTCCCACTTCCATCCAGCGACTTACAATTACCATGTATGCATATAAAGTTCGCACCACGTGTATAACATGGTATCGATTTTACCCAAGAGACATTTACAAATTGTTTGACGTGGGGATCGTGAAATACTCTTTGGCTGGCATTACTCTAGCTAATACTTCGTTCAATCTTTATTATCTCCAATGGTAAACTTATTTAATATGTGGCGAAACTAAAAGGATTCTGTGTTCAGCTTGTATTTTGTAAGTCCGAGAGTAGTAATTAAAGTAGATACTATTAATTAAGTACTGAAAGTGTAATTATTTATTATAAATAAAATACTAGCCCCCTTATTAATAAACGTTATTTAATTTTTAAGTATCTCATTTAAGAAAATTATTATTCACTAGCTGTGCCCCGCGGTTCACCCGTTTTTAATTTCTAAGAAATCCATATTATAAGCTTCAACACCCAGTTTCACCCTCTTAGGGGTTGAATTTCTAAAAATGCCTACGTTATAACATCTACCTGCATGCCAAATTTCAGCCCGATACGTCTATTGGTTTAGGCTGTGTGTTGATAGATCACTATGTCAGTCAGTCACCTTTGAGTTTTATATATTATATTGATAATAACAGCTGCGCCCCGCGGTTTCACCGGAGTTTAATTTCTAAGAAATCCAGATAAAATTCAACACCCTATTTCACCCCCTTAGGAATAAAATTTTAAGCAGCCTCACACCCTTGTTTAAAATCTTAAGTAATCTAAAGTATGGCGGAGGCTGATAATGACAATTTGTATATTGACCGTTTGTGAAGGAAGGAAAACGGATGCTCATCTCATGGTATAAAATAGGAAAAAATCGTAGACAGAGGAAAAAATGTCCAAAGTGGTTGTTTTCCTATACACAGATGATTCTCCTTTATCGCTGCCCTCCATAATTAGAAGTTATGTGTTATGTGTCAGCAATTGACAGTGTCAGATTTACTAAAAAGTTCGTAGACAGAGGAAAACTATTTCTCAGTCTACGAGTTTCAAAGAGTCTAAAAGTTTCAAGGAATACATTTTATGAAAGATTTCTCATTTATATTATTAATAACATATAAAGACACCATTATTCTAGTACATGTTAGAGTCACCAGGCTACGGTTTGTTTATAGGATCCAAGCTATTAAAAATACGGTATTCCACGCATGTCTGTTTTTGTTGATCTGAAAAAGGGTCAGAAGGTGTCAATTATTCTAGATGAAGGATTTGTTTGACAGGTCCGTACTGAGGTACCGGTAACCCTGTAGAGAACTTAATTTGCAAATAAACAATGAATTTCAGTTTCACAGGGTTTTAGGACTTAAATATTGAATAGCGAATATCTAAGCTAACGGTAATAACTCGACTGATAATTACTATATAATGCGACATAAAAGAGTAAAATTATATAGTAACTGATTTTTACTGAATATTTTAAAGAAATGTATTTTATTTCATTTTTGTGCGTGTAGCTATCGTAAGTACAGAAATTCATCTGAAGTTGTTTTTAAGTTAACAAATGTAATAATAAAAAATAACTATATTTTATTATTGTATATTAAGTTCTTATTCATTTAGTCTGAAATGGAAGGTGATATAGCACTATTGTTTTAATAACACTGTTCAGATTTCTCTGGGAAAAAATCAGACTAAAAAAGCTTTAAGAAACGGATGCAGCTAGTTGATAATATAAAGTGAGAAAATAAGTAATTATGTAGCTAAATAAATTTAATTATTCCCTAAAATATATAGACGTTATTTTTTGAGCCAAACAAGTGCCAGTCTATGCTAAGCACCATAGAGATATAAAAAAAGAACCATAGAGATATAAATTTACTTCTGATATCTATGCTAAGTACTAAGTAGTAAGATCTAATTACAATACAAATTAAATGTCAAAAGTTTACGCGAATATTATTCATTTCAATAAAAGTACTGTAACTGGTGTTATCGCGGGTTCAGAAGCTTTACAGCAACCATGGTCTCGGATGTACTCAGATGATAGTTGTCTTGTTGTCACAAGTTATTATAAGTACCCGAACATTTTAAATACTTAATTGTACTGAATAACGCAAAAAGTAGATATACGAATTAAAACGTGCATTCAAAATAATTTATAATAATAATTTATTTATTTATTTATTTGGAAAACAAATAAGTATACACGAAAGTTACAATTTGAATTAACTAATAAGCTATGTCAGTGTACACTCAACAGCGTTTTCACGGATTACAAAAAAAAACATTAAATTTAACATTAATAGCCATTTATATAAGTGTTCCCCTAATTACTATAAAATTCTCATCCTTATTCTCATAAATCCACATAGGTAATCGCATGTCTTGCATTGTCTTAATATAAAAAAGGCAGAAATAAGATACGATACGGTACATTTTACTTAATAAATTTAAACAAGCAAACATGTCAAGGATAGAAGCTCGTAAAAGTCATTGTAAATTCTCTTAGCATGTCTGCTATCAGCTTTCAATCAGCGTCGTAAACGAAAGCACATTGTAGAGTCAAAAGTTTAAGAGTAGTTCGTTCGAGTAAACTCTCAGTTCTTGTCGGCGCTCCGTCAACCTGAAGTGAAAAGTTTGTATCTCTTCAGTTCTTCAGCTCGTTAACTTGTCAGATATCCGGTGCATCTCAGTTATAACCTGACTCGTCAGATATCACCTCGTGACAGCTCTCAGTTGTCATTCCAATTAGTATTCCGAAATCCGCGTTGCAATCGAAATTAATTTTTCTCCACTCTTCATTCGATCACACCAGTTGGTGTGAATGATGAGATGACATTTCGATTTTCAAAAGTGGACATTCAAAAATTTTCAGTAGATGTTGTGGGTTTAAGTAAGTTGAGAGGTCTCCCAACTGATTAACAGGCGCATCATTATGAAGAGCGAACTGAAATCAATTTGCTGATTTTTGGTTAGTTGGACGCCAATGATGTGTCTGTCAAAGTGACAGCATGCCGAACATCTCATCATAATATCTAGTGATGATCTAGTGTGAGTTTAATAAAATCAGGTCCCTTAAAAACAATGGCTTAAACAATGAATGAAACAAATGATATTCGATCTAAGTGACCCTTTTTTGTAAAAAAAACTAAATATCGTATGACATGTTATGACATTAAAGATTTATTTATTAAATCAAAGTAGTTGGAGTTCTCTTATACGTAAACTATAATTGTTCCAAATTTCATACTCCTCCGTCCGCGCAATTTTCATAAACATGTTCCCGAAATTTTTGCTTCACGTATTAATATTATATAAATTGTACCTACTCTTAGTAGAAACATTTTTGGGTTCTTCTTTTGTATAACAAACTTTAACCATTTAAATTTTTAGCGATTGTAAATTGACTTTACTTTTTGAATTATATTAATTAATTGACTACAACGCTCGTTTAGAGAAAAAGTCTGATTTCTTCTTATCACAATCCAGATTTTATCAATCCCATTGAAACTTACTTTCATAATACATTGCAAAAATTGAATTTCTAGACACGTTCAGGTCTATTAGGTAAAGTAACAATTTGTGCTAAAAGCAGCACCTCGAAAACGCAATTACAAGGCTCATTAACAACCTTTCAGTTGTTGGTTATGCAGCGCTTGTTATATTTTAAACTAGTTGTGCGTTCAGATACATTTATTTTATATGAAAAATCTGATCTTGCATAATTATGAACTAGTTCGGTTGTCCAATTTAAACACATCTAGGAGGTCTTTGTGCTAAAAGGATAACTCCAAAACCTCAACCACATTCTAGCCGATACATGAGTCCCATAATTAAGTCAAAATAAAGAAAAATATAAATACATTTTGTTAGTTACACAAAATATTAAGAGATTTATATTTTTATTTATTTAATATACCTTCGAAACTACCTCTCCTCTCCACAAAAGCTGTTTTGTGTTTAAAATTTTGAAATCACTTCTAAGGGGGTACGACTAAATAAAATATCAAGGATAAGCATATGTATAATATGATTTTTTGGTTCTCATATAAAATTTTGATTTTTGCAGACTTTGGATTTGGATTTTTTACAGCTGAATTGTGCCTCACGGTTTCGTTATCGGAATTTTTTAAACAGTTCAAATGTATACAGTAAAAGTTGAAATATAATATTGACTTTACTCTCTACTCTCTCATACCTAATAAATACAAATAACAAATTTGATTAAAACAACCGAACCGATCCCGGATCCGTTTGGGGAGTACCATGATCAATCAACTTGTAGGAAGACATGCTACGTCACGAGATTTTATACAGTAGGTACTAGAAGAAGCCTTTACTAGGAATGGCAAACAAACATGTTTTAGTCGAATATGGTTGCTTAATTAATCTCTAGCAAAATTCCTTTTATTTAGAGAAATTCTGGAAGATCCTTTTAGTTTTGCAAAGAAGATCCTTTTCTTTGAAAAACTCTCGGTATAATATATATTTCATATTCAAATAAATTAATATGTTAATTACATCCTTACCTATATGTGCTTATGGCAAGCTGATGATTATGTTATTTAACGTATATTCTGTGGTTTTGTATATTTTTCATAATATATAACTTTTTCATTAGATTATACTTTATGATAAACCTATTTACCTAAATTTCTTTGTACCACTTTATAACGTTAGAAATTTAATAAGCTGCGAATAGATTTTCTAAAATACGAGTACAATCCGAAAACTGTATAAATATTTTATTACTTACTTTGAATACGAATTTAGGGCTGGGGATGATAATAAGGGTAAATCGGTACCTGAATATTTGTACTTTTAACGGTAGATAGCTTTAACATATGCAAATCCAGACAGTTTGGGATATCCAATAGATTTACATGTGTACAATAAATAAGAGTTAACTTTATGTAAATGAATATTAATGGCCCGCATCACCTTAACATCCCAGTTAAGCCTACAAGAAGTTGGGTTGGGGTTCCAAGGTAAATAAATATATATCTCACTAGCTGCGCTTCGCGGTTTCACCCGCGTGAGTTTCGATACCATGGACATGTTTAGATGATAAAATAGATGTTGGCAGATTCAGATCTACCCAATAGGCAAAAAAAAGTTACCGTATCGGAGGAGTACATGAAAGTTTTATACATTACTAGCTGCGCCCCGCGGTTTCACCCGCGTAACTTTCGATCCCGTAGGAATATCGGGATGAAAAATAGATGTTGGCCGATTCTCAGACCTACTCAATACGCTCACAAAATTTCATGAGAATCGGTCAAGCCGTTTCGGAGGAGTATGGCAACGAAAACTGTGACACGAGAATTTTATATATTAGATATTGAAGATGTTACAAATGTTACGTATATCAGGTGGTTTTATTTTAGTATAGCTAATGGCAGGACCATGCTCAGAAAGAATTCTGGAATATAAAATGACGTACTATGGCGCAGCTATAGAAATATATACTTAAGATATGGTATGCAAACATAAATCATAAATGCCAAGGCCAAGTTTCATTTGAGGTGGTTAATTGGATGAAAGGGCATGATTGGTGTTTGAGTTGGTGGCGCCTCGGCGAGTTTGATTGCAAGGTTTTCGCTATTTACTCCGCCTGGGACCCTTGATCCAACTCGTTTTTTCATCACTTTTGTTCCCTAACGAATGGTGGTAGATTGAATTTCGTTCTTTAAGGAATAAACGTTATTTATTTTACGACAGATGTACATCATCATAACCACGTCTCCACTGTTGGTGTTGAAAATTTGTCAATTTGTACTATTGCAACGAAAATTACACACGTGGTCTGCTTAAATTATTGTTTACTAGCAGATCGCCTCGGCTTTACCTGGGAATAATTAGAGGCGGATTTAAAGTTTTAAAAATATATGTAGAAGCCCCGCTATCTTTCATTTTACATATAAATCGGGCCAGTCATAGCAGAGATTACCCCATTCAAAGATAATAAAAATTGACTTTAAATATATATATAACTAGCTGCGCCCCGCGGTTTCACTTGCGTAACTTTCGATCCCGTGGAAATATCGGGATGAAAAATAGATGTTGGCCGATTCTCAGACCTACTCAATATGCTCACAAAATTTCATGAGAATCGGTCAAGCCGTTTCGGAGGAGTATGGCAACGAAAACTGTGACACGAGAATTTTATATATTAGATATAATAAAAATTGAATAGATGTCTAATCTATTTTAATTCAAGTAGTAGCACACGTAGAAGACACTTCAGAGGAAGCACGTCTTAAATATTGAATAAAACTTAATAATAAACTTATTGATAGCTTTAAACGTTAAATAATCTTTTCATATCCTTTAATCGTTAGTGAAAGGTATACTCTCTAAAGCTTATATAACAGCTTATTTTGAAAAATATTTTTGATGTATTGATCATGAACAATCTATACTTATTTTATAACTCGTAAAGAACTGTATTAAGAAATACTGAGCCGATTATGATAATTATTTCACTAATAGAAAACACTATAAAACATATAAACTATGTTTATTATGATTGAACAAATCCTTAGAAGTCTGTCGATTTTATCCATCTAAAGAAATCAATTTCTCAACATCGAATCGAATATGGTACAATAAATGAAATGATGAGATGCTCAATAATTATCGTATAAGAAAATGTCAGTCCTGTTGGCTTGTGTTGAACTCTAATATAATATTCCTGGTAATATATTATGGTTTAAACAATTTCTGAGCGTGGGATCGGGAAAGCGTAATACGCCATTTGTAGGACAATGGGGCTGTTAAATTACATTACAAAATCAGGTCGTAAGCATCAATGTCCATACAATATTATGCAGCCATAATAATATTATTAAACATAATTAATATCTAACCAGATCTTTTTTTATTTTTTTATGTACTTATATACAGCATAGACTTAATAAAAAGTACTTTTTATATGTATACAGCTCTACAAATGACTTTATATATAACATACATTGTACTTTCAGAAATTGTTCAAATAACAGTATTACTGTTTAGCAATCAAAATTGAGAGTTTCTGCATAGGAACGTGGACGTTTCATGGAAACCAATCTAGTCACAGAATATTTGCTAAATAGCTAATAATTTAATATTAGCTAGATAGTATCATAAGTAACAATGATTACTATCTGGCTAAAATAGTAATCGTCTATGTTGGGCAGGTCACCTGGAAAGGATGTCGGAAACTAGACTTGTAAAAGTGATGACCGGGAAAATGCCGCACCAAAGGAGACCAAGAGGCCGGACAAAAATGGTAGGTGGTCTGCGCGCTTGAGGATCAGCGTAACATGGAACCACGCATACTTGAAGAAAGAAGCGAAGGACCGCACTTAATGGAAGAGAACAGTGGAAGAGGCCAGGACTCACAAAGGGACGTAGTGTCAGTGGAAGTCAGGAAATAAGTAATCAAATAATGCTATCAAGCTATTGTTGCTATTGTGACAAATCATTACTCATAAATTATAAGGAAGAAATTCGATCTACAAATACACTAACGAAAAAAAAAGAATGCGCAAAGCGGAAAGTAAATAACATCTTTGTAAGAACTCATTTTGGTACAAACATGCCTTGAAGGAATTACATAGAATGCGCGAATGTTTATTAAGGCTCAATGTAGACGTTATATAAAATGTTGGTTAGAAATCTATTCAGTAATCATGACGAGTATAGGGAAAATAAATAAACCATTACGTAGCTCAGTATTAGATTGACGTAAACAACTATTTACCTCAATTTACGTTGATTATAATTAATCTGTAATTCTATAATCTCTATATACATATTTAAAATTATTGTGTCTCAATGTAACCATGACCTTAGAAACGACTAGACCTATTCTCATGAAAATTTGTGTTCATATCGGGTCTGAGAAAAGGCCAACATTTATTTTTCGCCACGATATTTTCACAGGATCGAAACTTACGCGGGTGAAACCGCGGAGCGCAGCTCGTATTATACATATAAAGTGACCTAATTCCAGATGAATTCGTGCCATACCTACATGTTACAATCCACTTGGTCCAAAAATAAAGAAAATAATCTCGATTTGAAATGTAGAAGGACACCATCGCATATAATGTCTCGTGGGAAATTAAAAGTCTCTTTATAAGCAGATAACATACATGAGGCGTTATTAGTATGTGGTACTAGCATGACATCGGTTTTTATAATATTTCATTGTTACATATAATAGAGAAGGTTTTAGAGAAGCGCATGAAAGTGGATAAAAGCTGATTTACGTAGGGTCGGACGCTAATTCGGTCATAAGGCCGGCGCCCGCACTGACTTCCAAATAGTCTTGACATAAAATACTAGTCAGCGATGACTTGACACTTTTACAGTAGGTTTTTTCATTTGACGTTGAAGTCAATTTGGAAGCTACAGAAGATTGACATAGGCTATATTATTGCCAAATCGAAAAAGTGATAGAAAAAAATGTTTAAAGCAACAAACGGCACACAACTCAAACAAATCTCTAAACCAATAATAGTTTTTCAATTGCAGACCCTTGTCTCTTAATCGTTTGCACCGCTATGTTTCAATGGCGCTTGATTGCAGTTTCTAACAATACAACCGCGATGCATTTACGATTTTTCTATTCAGACTTTATTATTTAAATTTTCTACTTTTGTATTTTTTATACGTTTTTATTATAAATATTCAGACGAGTTAGATTTCAATTGAGATTGAGCACTCCTGAGGTATAAAAGTAAGGACGTCACTGAGTACGAGGTAATATGTGAGCATACACTTTACAAATGCAACTCATTTTCTCGCTTTATTCCTTCATTGTCCTTTTCTGAAAGTATTACAAGGCGGAAGCAGGCCGCAACTGACCATCAAAGTTTGACGACCAGGCTGGCGCAGTGGTACAGGGCTCGGATAAGTGGAGCATGTTGCGCCAGGGGTCGCGGGTTCGAGTCCCGCCTAGGTCATGGATGTTTATATATGTATTTATATGTATTTCTATAATAAAAATCTTAAATATTTAAAAAAATTCTTAAATTTATAAAACATATTAAATATATTCCGTTGTCTAGTACCCGTAACACAAGTCCTTACGGTACTTAGCACGGGGCTAGGCTAACGTGGTGTGTAAAGTCCACAGATATTATTTATTTATTTAAATTTTATTTAAAAGTTCTCTTCGAAGCGGAGCCACTCACTCTTTAACTTCATAATATTTCATTTTTACTAAATCATAATCATAATTATGGTCTACGAGTAGTATATAGGTTTCCCTCTATGTCAAGACCTAACAGAGATTGTCAAGCCGAAAAACAGTATCTGTAGTGTACTCTCTATATGAAATATTAAATTTAAGTTAGAAAAAGTATTATTTATCAACATTTTTATTTATTATTGATACTTTACATGGGTACTATATACCCATGTGGGTATGGGTATAATGAAATATTAATATTATACATCTTTCATTATTTTGTAAAAAACAAATTGTTTTGTATTTTTATACAATTTGCGAGCCAAGGGAAATGAATGAACATAAACTCTATCTACTTTTTTCATAACTGTATAAATTCGTTAATAGTAGGGGCGTCAAATTACTTCGCTTCCACTTCATGTCCCTCAGCTGCAGAAACGTCTTCAGTAAACCTCCCCAGTCCTCAGTCTACATCATGATCTTTCATGACAAGGAGCCAGATACACGACACTTACTACATGACCTCGCCACTGATCGGAGAACTGACTTAGCCCCCTAACGCTTCGAGGCTAAAGGGCGTTAAATTAAGAAGCCTGTTGGTGTTCCAAATAAAATAAACAAACAGACAAACTTTCACCGTTTGAAGGTTTCTAAATATACCGCAATGATACATTATTTTATGGCATCAATCTCAGTTTTATTTAAAATTTGATACAATTCATATTACGGTTTTATCTGTAACTATCTATAATCTACTCAAATCCGATCGTCAAATGGTAAAATTTTGTTCCCTTTAAGATGTTTGTGTATTATTTTCATGTCTTGCCTTCATCAATAAAACTTCACCCGTCATTTGGACCAGACAAATCGACACAGTGAAAATATGAAAAGGGCCTATAAAGGAATATTCTGTCGACATTAGGGTCAAGGGTGGGAAGGGTGTTTATAAATAGAGATGATACTATGCTGATTATTATGGGACCGGTCTTACCTATTAATACATATTTTCGTGAACCTTCATAATGTGAAGATTTCAGTACAGTCCGCCATTCGAATTCTCGTCAAGTACTTTTAGGGTTCAGTATCTCAAAAAAAGAAAAAACGGAGCCCTTTTACTTTCTAGGATCACTTTGTTGTCCGTTTGTTTGTCGGCCTGTACGTCTGTTTTTTCAAGGAAAGGAGAGAAAAGATCAAGCAGAATCGCCAGCGTGGATTTCGCACTTCTAGAATAGAGAAGGTTCTCAATTCTTCCGCTTATTTTTCAATGTATAATGTGTATGCAGGTGGTTCCATTGCCCGGTCAGAATCTGATGATGGAATCCTTGTGAAATTGAAATTTTAGTAAGAGGTAGTGCGATACTGCATGCTTGCATGTCGCCGCCAATTGGGCTGACACGGCCGGAGAGGTACCTCTCGCTTACACGAGACTGGCGTAAAGTAACAGCTGTGCTGTCGCGTTTAACGCAGTGTGTAAGTAGCCGGTGGCCCATTGAGATGGGAGGAGAAAGGAGGGCAACGCATCTGTATAACCTCTATGCGGATGTCTGTGGGCGTAGTCACTAAAATAGCTCCGACTGCTCGTTTGCCATCGTTTCTACCAAAAAAAAAATTAAAAAAAAATTTGACTTACTTTGATTTTTTGTAAACGGATTATTAAGAACCATATAGCCGCGGCAACATAGTTATCACTTAGCACTGGTGTTGTCGTGAGCATGCGGCATATCCCCCGTAGAGCAATAAGTGCTATTGCTGTGTTGGAGAATTTAGAGTGCTTACAAAAGCATACGGAAAAGACTAAATTTAACTAGTTTTTATAAATACCCATCCCGTGATCTATAGGAAAAAGGTAAAAATCTTATATTTAATTACTATTTTATGTGATGTTGATGTTAATACATTACTATTTTATGTGATTTTCATTTTAATAGTCATAAGATATTCATAATGTCTTCTTCGATCTTAATTGCTTACCTAATATTTCCGTCGTGAGTGTAAATTATAACTTAGAAACGTGTCAATGAATATTTTTGTTTTTGTTTATTAATTTTATACAACTAAGAATATAAATTGTGAGTTTGTACCGTATTCTGTTATAATTAATTAGACAAAAAAGTTTGTAATTTATTTTTTAATTGTACGCACAATGATCACGAACATGAAATTTGTCAAAGCTAAAGTTATAATTAAATTATATTTTCTTTTGCATGTCAAGTTTGTTTTTCATTCACTCAGTTTCCTAGACAGGCCCATACATATTTTAGAGCCACAGCACACACGCGACTTTTACACGCAGCGACCGGCGACTTGTCGCAATATAGTCGTGCGACAGTATCGCGACTGCATTTAGACGTTACGACATGATAGTTGACATACATTAGCGCATAAGTCGCCGCGTCTGGCGTCTTGAAGTGTGCACTCCCCGCGTCTAGTCGCTGCATCTAGCGTCTAAAATGCGACTGGGTCGCCAGTCGCCGCGTCAGAGTCGCGTGTGTACGTGGCTCTAAAATATGTATCGAACCGTATGGCAAACTGATTGAATGAAAAACAAACTTGACATGCAAAAGAAAATATAATTTAATTATAACTTTAGCTTTGACAAATTTAATGTTCGTGATCATTGTGGGTGCAGTTAAAAAATAAATTACAAACTTTTTGTCTAATTAATTATAACATATGCAACAACAGAGAAACATTCACATCGGCACTGTGTGTGTATTTTCTATTCGTGTGATTATTGTTAAGTTTTATAATGACAATATTTAACACTATAATATGACTGCGCTTGTGGCCAACACTACACTCGAGCCGGGATTACGTTCGAGTCAATTACATCCAAAGGATTACAGTCTTCATGGTGTATTTTATGTTCGTCTTATTAAAGCGAATCTACAGTATAAGAAAATTGACCTTTTTTGCGATAATAAAGACAAAGAACCAACGAACTACTGTTATTACTGCATAATATGTTAACATAATATAAAGAGCATACTGACTGTGTCGTGGTCAGTTCAGCATTTTTAACCACAGACGTCAAATATTTTTTTTATAAAAAATAGATGGACTCATATACGGCTACGATTTGATACGAAAACGCAAATCTAATTTTGACATTTTTTGGTGTATGTACAGTACTTAGTGATGGTGTCAGTCAGAATTCAGATAAATAAGTGTTAGAAGAAAGTGAAATTAGGAGTAAACAAAATTACAATGATACCATAATAAAATTAAACCACGTGCCGACTCCCTCTGCATACGAGCGCGGAGGTTAAACTTACGTATCCACGTTGTTTATGATATCGGATTGCGAATTTACTTTACAAATACAAGAGCAATAATACATATCGTATTTTTTATAAAACGATAATCACAGTGGAATTTATTACGCATGGTCTTAACTATGAGAATAATCCAGACCTAATATTGCCTAGAGGCATAGTTTCAGCAATACTATGACGTTCTTGGTAGAAGACACAACAGTGTTGAGTATTATTTACCTACCAACACCATGCACCATGAGCAATTTTGGTAGAAGAAATTCTAGGGTGGGCTTAGCGGTCGGAGCATATGAGCACTTACCAGTTAAATCCCGAACCGGTACACATCAAATAAATGCCTACGTCGCCAGTAGTAGGAAAATTTCGCCGCTACAGGATTCTGGATGAGAATAATACTTCTAACAAGTGTCGTAAGAACTCTGGAATGTAATAATAAGTATCAGGTTCCTTTCTCCGAACGCTCAAAGTGCTTACGTTGTATATAAATACCGCGATAAGTCTTGAAGCTCCAGCCAACTTTATGAACGATTGTAATATTATAACTTTAAAACTTGCTATATGATGTTTAGTTATTATTTGGATTACTATTTGTTTTTTTTAAAGGGGGGAAAGCTGTAGGGGACACATACATGAATAAATGCCGCGTCAGGGACGCTTGGCTTATGACGTGAGAATCGTCTAACTATTCTCCAATTGGTAACCAACTCTTTAACCAGCACTAACATTTAAACAATATTACCTATAAGTTATCAGTGTAACAACACCTATTAACATATTATAACTCAAGTCATATACAAGGTATTACACTGCAACGCCAACTCTATGATCTATCTATCTCTATCTCTATCTCTATGAACCAGGGTATACCCTGGTTCGAATCCGGGATCGGACTAAAAGTGTTGTTGGAACTTTTTAATTTAAACTTAAAATCAGTTCGGAGTCAGGAAGTTGGCAGTTTTACACTCCTGTGCTTCGGAGATCACGTCAAGCCGTCGGTCCTGCGGCTGTTCTCTGCGGTAGTGTCTGTTTGTCGGCCCATAGAAATATGATAATGAGGGAATAGTGAGCGCACTTGTATCTGCGCATACACCTGTGCATTATAATATAATATGCAAATGGTTTGTTTCTATAGACACGGTTGCTGTAGTCGAAATTTAGCTAGGACAGCGTAATGATTATCATAAAAGAGCCATAGTAGTAAAATCCTAGACATCTCATAATATTATGTTTCCAGTATTGTAATTCACAACTGCAAAACAAGCGACACCTTACATCGTTTTCTCTTAACCGAATAAACCCTTATTTTCCTTTGAGCAATATTATGAACGCACCTGGATATCCCACTCCTGTTTCAGTTAGTTATTGTTTTGCCCGCTTTGTTATAAGAAACAATAAGCAGCTATGGAATGTACTTGTTTCTTACTCTTGTTTGATGTTCCAATGCGGTTTCTTATTGTAGCTTCTAGTAGTTCCAGTTGCCTGCTTGAAAAGCTACAAAGATTCTCAAACTTTTTAATGAAATATTGCTCTAATAATATCTATTTTCGAATTATGTAAATGCAAAATAAACAAAATTAGCAATTTGTTAGCATTGAGTTATTATTACTGTACGTAGTACATATAACTCAATGTTTGTTAGATAATTAATTTGTCATAAATTATGTCATAATTATTCGCAATTTTGAGATATAATAGGCAAATTTTCACGGATATTTCTCGCCGTATAATTAATTTATAAAATATTATGTAATACATGTAGGTATAACATTAGCCATTGCCTATTCCTTTGTTCCCATATAATTAATATATTATAAGCTTAAATTACCAACTCTCATTCCAGGTCGAAGTGTGTGGGGTTGGTTGTTGTAGGGGAAAGTAGAAACAGACTACTATTTTTACTTTAACGTTAGTTATATATGTCTAAATTTTCCTTTTTTTATGGTATATGGGGGCAAAGGAGCAGTCGAAGACATTTTCATGGCTACCGACGCCCATAGACATCCGCATAGAGGCTATACAGATGCACTGCCCTCCTCTCTCCTCCTATGAACCGCACGAAACGCTACAGCACAGCTGTCACTTTACGCCGGTCTCGTGTAAGCGAGAGGTGCCTCCCCGGTCGTGCCGGCCCAATTCGGCTGTATGCAAGCAGGCAGTGTGTCACTCCCTTTTACATTCCTCATGGCAACTGTTCCATCTGATGTGACACAGAGCATATTTCTGCATTCACTTTATTTAACACTACACTTTGAATTAATACTTTAACCACAAACTTTTTAAACTTACTTTATAACATGATAGTATTATCGTTGAAAAATTCAACCAGCTATATCTGTTATTGTGTAACAGTACTTAATTGTGTCTTATGAATAATAAAGTAAAAGTTAAAAATTGGAAGATTGCTTTATCGATGCTGAAAAATCCATAATAAAGTTTTTAAAAGAACAAGTACATGTGGGTACGCCTTTAATATGATAGAAAAAAAACAAATATTAGTAGGTATACTCTATTATTATTAGTATACGCATTTATAGGACTTTTATAATGTAAAATTTACTTTACAAACGTTAGTAAAACGTTTTTAGGAACAAAGGATAAATTGAGATTGGCTTTTTAAACGCTTTAATTGTCTTCTCGTTAAAAACCAAAACGGCACTTTCTCGCCAACTTGGGAACCAAGACGAATCTGACTTTACATCTGCGAAACTTTTAACTATTACGTGCCGTAACTTCCTTCTTGTCATGACTTTATTTAAATTTCTTTACTTAGTAATTATGGCTCCAATTTAATGGCCCGATCTACTGAAATTGACCAAACACTAACTTACTTAAAACCTATTACTAATGTTGCACTTTCATATTTGTATACACGACTGATTGATTCACTTCAAAGTGACGATTCACACATATAATAAGCGAGTATGTGGCGAACGTTACACCTGAGTTCGATAGTATTAAGTAGTAGTATTAAGTCATGGAAGTGTATCTATTTCTATATTAAAAGTCATAAATTTATAAAATACTACTCACCTGACCCATGGCCACTACGTTGGGCGTCAAAAATAAGAAACGACAAAATTTCATATAAACTTCATCCTCCTATTTCATTCTCAACCTCGAAACCAGAGATCGAATTTTTAAAAGTTTATTTTAAAGTCCTTCATTAGTGCTCATTCACACCATGAAAGGATCCTCTGCACGTGAGTCCACATTATGTTATTATTTTTAGTAGAGATAACATTGTTGTTATTATTTGTTACAAATAAACCAATGATACTGTTACTACGATCGACTGTTTGAATTAGCAATACAATTAATTGATTTGCTTTCTAATCTTTCTGTGTTCTAGATAATTAACATTAATAAAGCATAGAATATATAGCAATAAAAAAGCTATAAAAGAAAGAGAGAAGTTATAGTATTTTTTTTGCAAATAAGACACAATATGTCGGCGAGAAAAATAAAGGATATCTATATTTTTATATTTATGAAGTAAATAATGAACGACTACTATATACTCCTTCATACCAAACACATTGCTAACTTTCTTAGAAAACTCTGTATTTCGAATAAGTTAACGTACAAGGCTAACTTACTGATTTCCATAATATGTACTAGTGTTTGATTTATCACAGATGTTCTCTCTATTACCATATAGTTATTCCACCTGGACGGAAGTAAAGGATGTGATAATTATTCGTTGCTACTGAAAATTCTATTTTATTTGTGCCTTTAATTTCCGTGACATCAAAAAGGCGCTACGGTAGACCTTTGAAAATAAAAGTTTGTTGTTTGAGTTATAGGTAATGAAATAAAAATTACAGTGGTGAATTGGCTGAAATTTTAAATAGGTAAAATGAAGCTAACTCAAGCATACATCATTACATTTAATTTTAACTCCCTACTGTTTATTATAGCAATACGTTATTAAAATAAATAATTTTATAACAAACGATTTTAACTAGCTGATTCAGTTCCGCGGCTGGTACGGTTTTTTTTTATTTTATTTATTTGGAGAACATACAGAAACAATTACATGCTAAGTTACAATATTAAGTTACTATTCTATAAGTCACAATTGTTTCCTTGGAGTCTCAATAAGAACATACATTGTTTTTAAGATTTTAAAATGAGAGCAATGTAACAGAAATTATTATTGTCTACATGCATAATTTCTTTACTTTATTTTTATAGACATGTCGGGAGTACGAAAACATATCAATTTCATTAAAGTAACAGTTCTTTTAGACACACATTCTGTGAAGTGGCGCACGTTGACCAATGTTTGTCCTAGTCTTTTCTATGTGGAAGAGATTTTTAGAGCGAGTTATTTTAGATGGTGTTCGAAAATAAAGGTCTGCAAGTAGTTGTGGTGTACTGACTTCAGCTAAGCAAATATTCCGGTTGCAACAAAATGTAGCCTATATTTTATGCTAGACAAAGTTAAACACTTGTGCGACGTTTAGTAGTAGTTGACAGTTGACAATAAAGAACGTGAGATTTTAGAGATTTTACATTAAATATGTAAAGTCGCAATGAGGGAAGTCACAAACAACACCAAGCGTGTCTTTAACATAAACGCACAAAGTTTCAGAAATATCGAACAATTTCAAACAAATATTTACGGCGGCAAATTATTCAAGCCCACGTAACCATTTTATATCGTTGAAATATTTCGTATTTCGTCGATATTTGCGTTGAAGATTCTTCAACGGAAAATATTATTTTCATTCAACAACCGTTTTAGTAATATCGCAAGCACATGTTATTTTTACATAATGTGTCTATTTAACATACGAAAATAAAACATGTGTGGGTTCTTGAGGTACTTTCGAAATTCATGTCATCTATTATATTTTCAACTTCAAACCTAGGTGCTTCGTTTATTTTCTTTGTTAACTGCTTCACAATTATTATGAAAGAAACATAATTGAATATGAACTATTATCATCACCTTTTTTTTTTGATTATAGGTATTATATTTTTACCTTTCATTGTGATATATGTGGTACTCTGGACTCTCTGCCTACCTCGACAGGTAACTGGCGTGAAGATGTTTTGTTCTTAGGTTAGTTGGTTTTATTTTAGTGTTATATTAATTTGTTACATGCTCCCATACAAGTAAAATGGGAGTATTTTTTTATGGACTATTTTATTGACCTATCGTATGGGGTATCGTTGAATAGGTCGTTGAAACAGATTATGAGGTTTAGAACACTATTTTACGATTTAGAGATCCGTTTCTGAAATATTGGGTCTTAAAGTACGATTTTTTGTTAGAAAAAATATAAAAAAATGTCCTCGCATCTCTCTTTCCACCGGTTAAATATGAACACGTGAAAAAAGTTACAGCAGTAGTATATTTAATGAAATTTAAAGGAAAACTATCAGAGCTGAGTATGAAGTAAAAACTGAAAAGTTACAGGCTACCAACTTATAAAATGTACTCGGAAAAAAAAAATCATGTAAAGGTTTTTTCAGTTAGTAGTATATGCGCTCGTTTTTAGATGATTTTTGAGTGTGAATTCAAAGTTGTCACACGAAACTACGGAACCCTACATACAATGCGCATAGCCTGACACGCACTTGACCTGTTTTAAATTTATAATCTACTATTTTTCGCCCACAGCTTTGGCGTGGATTTCGCACTTTATAAATGGAGGTTCTCAATTTTTCCGAAAAGAAAGATTCACAGCTGCTCCTTCCATTTGGAAGTCATACGCCATTGACGAACTGTCACAAACTAATGATCTGGGTGTAGTTTGGTTGTCAAATGTGTATGTGAGACCGTGTATACAGGGTTACAGGAAAAGTCGATGTAGATCCATTAAGGGCGTGTAGTTAGCATCGTTTCTAACTGATTTGGCTATGAAACACCCTATCCTAAACCTAACCGTTTTCGAGATATT
>LUGF01026592.1:0-53697 GCA_001625245.1 Calycopis cecrops | reverse complement strand
TCTCGAAAACGGTTAGGTTTAGGATAGGGTGTTTCATAGCCAAATCAGTTAGAAACGATGCTAACTATACGCCCTTAACGGATCTACATCGACTTTTCCTGTAACCCTGTATACAGGAATGGGTGTAGTTTTGCTGGTTTCATTAAATTGTTAACAGCGCTCCGTCTATACTTTTTATTAAGTCTATGTCTTCCTATATTATTTGTACTATACATATTATACTGTATATACCTATAAGGGGCAAACAAGCAGTTGGTAGATGACTACCGCCGCCCATAGACATCTGCAAAACTCGAGAGTTATTTTAACAAACATAATTTATTATTATGTTTATTAGTATCTAGACAAACATTTTAATGTTTGACTTAAATTGGTATGTAATTTAATTTTGAATTCTTTACAGTTAAGTCTTGGCGTCATCACTCATTACAGTCGATCAATGAAATACACTCTAAAATGTAAGTGAATGTATCTCACCAGGAGTTTGTAAAATAATAGAGAGCACAGGACACTCAAATAGAATAACTTTTATAGAAATAAAGTACACGAGTACAGGTGTGCGAAAAAATATTCTGAAACTTTTAATACTTTAATATTGTTATGACGCATAGAACAACTGTACTGCAACAAACATTATTAAAAGTAAGCTGTGCGAAGTGCAGCAATACAATGAAGATAATTTTGAAAAGTACTAGTACTAGTTACTCTTCTTCTTCTTCTTCGTGTCGATGGCAAAATATATTTTTATATAGGTATGAATGTAAAAGTGATTGATATGGGATAATTTATTTAAATATCTTCATAATGATAAATATAATTATTTCTATTGTACTTACTGATGTGGGGCTTTTCTTCGTCCGGCTGGAAGAGAAATGTTCAATGACCTCCCAGTTAGATTTCTTTGGGGGTTGAACTTCTACGGGAGAAGGCAGCGCCCGGTGCGGGGCAGAGGGGGTGCTCCTCCCAGAATCATCACCACGAAGTGGCGTGGCAGCCGCGCGCAGGGAGGCACATCGTCGTCCGCGCAATGCGTCCTGAGAATAATAAAAAAATCGCTTAGAAATTGTATTTCTTTTTTCAATGTTTTTATGCTAAATATAACTCCCAAAAGTTTACAATTGGACGTAACGCAAATGTACGAAATGCATAAAATACATAAGAAAATATTACATCATCTATTTTTTGTCATCATCATCATTGTCTTATATTTTACATGGTAAGGTCCTTAAGAAAAGGTCGTTAAGAAATTAAAGAAAATACAATAGCTCTGTTAACGATCCTCTTTGAGAATTTTCGAAAAGGACAATTCTTGAACGTCTCGACGATACGAAGCTACTAATACATAAACTAATTAAAGGAAAATTATATTGACAATTGAATAGCAAAAATGGCACTGAGAAACCCTGACTAGTTGTACATTAAAGAAGGTAATATTATATTTTTTTAGGAAATTAAATTTGTCATTTATGTAGGTATATACTTTTGTTTGTTTCCAAATTAATAAAATACTAATAGTTATTGAAGTAAAACTTCTATGCGCGCGCTTAAACAAATCGCGCGTAAAGTTGTCATTCAAATTCAAAATTTTAATTTGAATTAAGTGAAACTTTTTTGTATTTAAAAAATAAATATCATTTGACATGTTACGCCATTGTAACTACGGTAATGAATCAATAATTAGGTTTTACTTCAGTTGTGTGGTCTAAAACACACACTTTTTTATGTGAAATTGAAATATGTATGGTTTTTAAACTCTGAATAAAGATATTATTTTTAACTAAATACACAGTTCTATGTAATGTTCACTACGAACGATTGCTAAAAGTATCTGTTTAGGGTTTCATTTAACAAGTAGTCGCGAGCGAGAACATGAGTGGAGATCAAATTCATTAAGCAAAGCGGATTGTAGACTTACGTGAATTTAATACGTAAAGTTTTTAGTCAAAATATATTTTAGTTTTATTTTAAATATATTCAATTAGTTCTATAGTCCGTGTTATGTTTTCTTAATACGTGCGGATTATCCTGGCCCGGTCTGTCCAGTGCAAAGTACTTCTAACTCTTGATATTTTGCCTTGCTAGGTGGAACCGGCACTATTAGCTTTGCAAGCCATCTTCACCGGTTCTAGCCTTTAGGGCTACTTGCACAGGACCGGTGAAGATGGAGAACTGTAAATGAAGGGGAAAGTTCTTTTAATAACAATGAGGTGAACCTCCTTAGCAAGTAAATGAGCAATCGATTCTAGGAGAAGACGTATAATAATGTGTATGAACATAGTATAAACATAATGAGTATTATACTTAGGGATATAACTACCTGGATTTGCTTTTTTTAGTTGGCGATATATGTTATTAAACGTATCTGAACAACACCGTTGTTATAGCACACCTGTAAGCTATATCTCAGAAGGTAGGTATATAAATTTAATATAATTTTTGTGATGTTAATAATATGTTCATAACTCTTGTTACTAGGTAGGCGAGAAGGCAGTTAGACTCCGTGGCAGTTTGAGGAAAATATAATACAATATATAATTTTAAGACAAAGGCACGATAATAAGAAATAAGGTTACCGAAAATGATACAATAATTACAAAATGGGGTTCATGAATTAATTGAACAGATTTGGTTATCCAGATGCTGTTAATATAATTAGAGAGTAAGAAATCTTTACATTTCCCACTAATATGAGGTCCCCCTTGAGATTTAAGACCATTGTGCCACATCGTGCTGTGGACATACTGGCAAAATTTTGTTTATATTATACAATGTGGCAAACGAGTAATCGAAGATTTTTTGAAGACTACCGAGGCTCAAAAACATCCGCATCTGTATTTCTCCTCCCTGGAGGGGAACTCCAGGAGGATCTACAAAAATTCACACAGGCACCGCGATAATCCAGATATCGCTTTACTTCGGTATCGTGAGAGCTAGAAATATATTCTATAATAATATAATTCTCCAGTCGTCGCGACCCAACTCGGCTGCAATTCACTCATCAACAAACTATATTTAGCGTATTGTAATTACTTTACGGGTTTTAACACGGTAAAAATTAAAGGCCAAAATATGTAGCTTTGCCCGACGTTTCGACTGGGTTACACCAGCCAGCTTTGCCCGACGTTTCGACTGGGTTACACCAGCCGAAACGTCGGGAAAAGGTATATATTTTGGCCTTTAATTTTTACCGTGTTAAAACCCGTAAAGTAATTACAATATGTGTAATAAACACGAAAGTCTCAAACAATATATTTAGCGGCCTTCAATTTGCTATCATTTTGAGTATTAGCAGGGACTCAAAAACACCCTAGTTAAGTCCCCTCTGCTAAAAGAAATGTGAAGAATATACCGGGTTTTCTTCAACAATCTGCTGATGGAGTTTCGTCAAAATCTATGCAACTTTACTTTGAAATAAAAGTTATTTTTGTATACAGCTATTAAAATACACTAACAGGGGTAATAAACATTACTTCAATCGACTTCAATACTTCAGTAATTGTCTATTGTGACGTCACAAAATGTCAAGCGATTTACGATATCATCAACGAGAGTCAATTTGGTGAAATGGTTATGTAGAATAATATGGAAATATTTTTAGCAATTAGAAGCAATATTGCTCTATATTGCTCTAGTAATTACTCCATATTGATCAACATTCGTATTGCTGAGTTATTAATTCCACTGTGTAAGCTTATTGCTGATAACGACGGGTCTTCATAGGTGCTGAAGCGATAATAATTGCTCGAGAAAATGAATTGATTAATCTGGAGAAAATTTTACTTCTATTTGCTAGAATATACTCACTGGAATTGATTCTTGACGTTACCGTAAATTACTTTGCATGTTTATGACGTCACATTTGACAATTATTGCTGATAATATTGCAATCTATAATGCCCATACCAGCGCCTCTTACTCGCTCCCTCTGAAGGCTTGAGTGCTTCTTTTTTTATTAGTCTACTCAACTAAACAACTTAGTGATATTGCAGCTATATCTAATAATATGCAATAATATATCTATATTTGCCGTAGTATAGCGGAACATAAATAAAATATCATCCTCGAGGCTTCGCCTATATTCGTATATTTAATATCGAACTAAAACTCGTGGAATGAATAATTAATCACAGTAATTAATCTTAATTTAATTCTGTACGATTGTGTATTTAACATTTGCTATTATTTTGCTTGAGACGGTAATAATTTAATACAGATAAGATCCGGGGATCAAATACTTTAATTCAGCTGACGTTGATAGATGATGCTTATCTATCATCCGATCTGGGCCCCTGTTCGCAGCCACATGAAACGTACAAATATATCATTTTCTACATAATAAAATATCATAAAAATAAACTCCCAGTTTATTATTATTATTTCCAATGTTTTTCTTATTTTTACATTTGGAATCTTACACGTGTACTGCTCAGGTACATATTTCTCAGGTTCTAAAATGAGAAGGGGTATTTTCCGCTGATTTAATGCGGAAAGATTAGTAGATGAATTGAAAATAGGTTTACAATTTCAAAATTGGAAAGTCTGGTTTGGTGATGGCTGACGATATAAAATATGCATCATATTATTTACAGAGATAACGTGACTGTCGAACATAGCAAATTATAGGAAACTGTCCACTAATGAACCCAACAAATTGAAAATTAGCTCGTAATTGAAATTGTTATCAATGAATATAATCTTTAGATTTCCAACTGCCTGTTACTTAATTAATTTCGCTTGTTATGGACAGCTCTCTCCATAGCATTTTGTTTTATAATTGTTTAAACGTTCTTTTGTAAACCGATTTTAATGAAATCTAAAATACCCATGTTCTGCAGCCCGGATTAGCGATCTGTCTTGAACCTGATCAAGTTGAGTATATATGATATAATTTTAAGACAAATAGGATCAATTCGGCTTAAAATTATAGCGATCGACTGAAGAGATCTATAATTACAAATTTGTAACACAGCTTTCATGATCTTAGGCTACTACTATGCAAATAATAGGCAATAATAAAGAAGCTGATAATTGGTATGAACAAATCGAAAATTAAGTGGGTGAAACCCTCGCGCGTCCGCAATAAAATAAGTTTTTAATGGCCTGCACAGTCCGCGTCAGATGGTCCGCGAAAAAAAAATCCGCGGACAAAAATCCCCCGTCTGCGCAGCTCATAAAACGAGTGTATATAATAAGAATTTTCTAATCTTCATTACAGAAATTGTCAAATCCTATGTTTCCTCTATGAGCGAATAACACAGATATTCGAGTTTATACTCAACAATTAAGATAGGAATTTTCGATATTACATTTTGATGAACTTTAGTAACGTGAATTATCTTAAAGTCGGTGTTACTAAAATATCTACAAGGAATATTTCACAAAATATTAAAGACATTACCAGCAGTTCATTAAAATCCAGTGAAACTCTCTGGTATATGAGATCATATTCTCTACCTTTATTTATATACGAAAAATCTCCTATTTGTCGGGTACGAAATCAAATAAAATACAGCCTATATTTTAAGTTGGACAAAAGTCAAATAATTGTCATAATTTTACGCGAAAATTACTTATCACAATAAAACAACTTTAATGGACTTCGTCGCGGTTTATTTTTTTTTTCTAATCCCGACGTTTCAGAAGCTTTTCAGTAACTACGGTCACGGATGGACTAGGTACTAGACCATAATGAAATATAATCTATACATATAATATGTGTATATTGTGTGTGTCTACTGTGCTCTATAAGCGCAATTTTATCCCACGCACCATTTCAATATGGAATAAGCTGCCCCCCTCGGTATTTCCGGACCGATACGATCTTGGGATCTTCAAGAAAAGAGCTTATTCTTTCCTCAAAGGTCGGCAACGCATCTGTTAGACCTCTGGTGTTACGGATGTCTGTGGGCGTTGGTGTTCACTTTACATCAGGTGACCCAACTGCTCGTTTGCCTCCTATGCTATAAAAAAAAAGAAAACTGTATAATTATAGTGTCTGTTTGTTCAATATATTTACGAAAAACTAATAAGGGGCGATTTTAAAATAGTAACAGAACACTTTTCTTTGATTTTTAATTTTTTTTGTTTGTCTCTTTGTCCGTTTGTTCGGGCTAATCTCCGAAACTACTGAACGGATTTTCATGAAACTTTACATTAATATAGCTTTCATATCAGAATAACATAATAAGTTAAAATTTTGAATAATTTTTGAAGTCCGAAAACCACGCGGGCGAAGCCGCGGGCGGAAGCTAGTATTTAATAATTAAATAAACTGTGATAAAATCTGATAAAGGTCCAGTAGTTGCGCAGATGAGCCCGGATAAACGTGATATTAAGATTTTAAACGTTGCGTAGGCATTCTGAGAGAATTCAATTACCCATTCAAATATATACAATGGATATCGAGACTCGACGTGGCACGTGCGTGCGACAACTCCCGTTTCAATTTCTCGAAGACGTATAAAAAAATTCAAACTTTGTAAGCTTACTCGTGGAGAAGCCGGCTAAGTGCGAGTCGGACTCGCGCTGTTGCCAAGGTTCCATATCAATGGGTTTTACGAGCAACATAAAAGCTGACAAAGTTAAATTTGCATACGCATAAAAATGTCATAATTAGGATAACGTAGGATTTAAGATAATATTAAAATTATACTGCTTACTATATAACCAACGGACAGACTACAATAGTAGAAAAATTTTAAAAAGGCACAGACGAAAAATTTGTGGTGTAATGCATTTTATTTAATAAAAAAAAATGCAAACGCACCTATGCAATGAAAATATGAATATAGAAATGTATAAATTAAAGTACAAATATAAAGAACAATATATATAATTTTTTTGGTGAAACTATAAATTATTACATTTATAGTTTTCCCTGACTTAACATGCACGGCAAGTAGCGGTTCCGTGTTATACTTTTGAGGCACGGATCCCTGAAAATCAGCACACCCCAATACCACGTCGTAGAATAGAGGTAGAAAAATATTTATGAGGAAAGAGTTTGCCACGATCTCATTTTATTGGCTCGATATGGTAAAAAAGCAAGGAGTATATTATAATATAGTACCTATGAAGTTATTGTAATTGAACTGTTCTTTATAGGAAAAATTCGACCGACGCATATTAATTACACAATAAAAATCCTGCTTTAAAATATCCCCTGAAATATTATATTATTTTTAAATATAGAAAATATTTATGATTACAATGTTTCATAAGTAACTTTTTTATGTTATAGGGGCAAACGAGCAGGCGATTAGTGTCTACGCCCGTCCATAGACATCCGCAAAACTAAGTGTATTTACATTATTAATGCAATAAATATAGGCTTTCATATAAAAAAAAATATGATACGAGATTAAGAATTATGTTTTGTATATTTATAACTCATGAAGGAAAAATATAAGCTTGAAATTTTAATAACCAAAAACATTACCAGACCACAGCTATTTGAAGTGTTTCACTTCAAAAGGATACTTTGAGTTCTTATAAAAATAATATGTAAAGTTTTGGAACGAAAAACCTTAAAAAATGACAACTAGAGCCTGGAGGCTTCACCGTAATCATTATCATCAACATGAACTTTTAGAGACACACTAAAATCCCAAGAAAATTTAAAAAAATCAAGTTGTCATAGGGACTGGCGAAAGAGAGAATATCTAACCTATATTTGAATGATTATACCCTTTATAACATTCGTAGCATTTAAAAGTTGAGATATGTTATAGGAGTATGGTTTATGTATATTATACGAGATACTTATGGTGTCTACATAGAGCAAGGGGCCTTGCTAACCTAACCTAACTCATATTTTACCCTGTGTTAAGAATGTTTTCAAAAAAAAGTGTGTGCTTTAGACCACACAACTGAACTGAATTATTGATTTAAAACACAAAATCATCACTGTAGTTATAATGACATAACATGTCACATGATGTTTATTTTAAATACAAAAAACTTAAATCGAATTTAAATGTTAAATTTGAATGACAACCTCCATTGGTCTCGCCCGATGTGTGATTTTGTGTAACGCTCTCACGAGCTTACTCCCCATGTCAAGCGCGCGTATAGAAATTTTACTTCAAAAAATATCAATGTCTCTTTAAGGCTGTCTTCTACTAACATCGTACCCGGGCTTACCGTCTTATCCTACCAATTGTAACTTATTTACTATTACTATCATTAGTTTATGGGAGAGCAGTCTTCGCAAGTTTGAAAGACTGTTTTAGCAACTACAACCGCAACTCCGTCAGGTCCTTCTAACTTAAAAGTAGGTCCTTCTAACTTAAAAGTAGGTCTTTTTAACTTAGAAGTAGATCATTCTAACTCAAATAGACTAACATGTCCTAATCCATAGTTTGGTATTAATATCTTTGTTTTTTTTAAGTAAAGACTTCCCTGGAAACCGATCTGCTAAATAAAATTCCAACAATGGAAGTTCGATGAGTGCAAGCTTTCGCACCTGGTTCAATTTGCATTTTTACAACAACCTATTTAATTCAATTACACAAAAGTGATAAATTATGTTTTCTGATCCTTACAAAGTACTAGTAATCTCTATACAATATCTAAAATAACAAGATGGTTTTTAAAGATTTTTTTCTAAAGGATGACCAATAAAGCGCTTCGACTTTTACACGTAGGGTTAATCTATTTATACCAACGCCTTTTCATATAATTTTGGTTTTGATGTGTATTTAATTATGCAAGGTAACATGTATTTATATCTCTACCTACATATAAATAGGTCTGAGATTCGACCAACGTCTATTTTTCATTTCGATATTTCCACGGGATCTAATCTTACACGATTGAAACTGCGCAGCGCAGCTAGTAATGTATATTATTTAGATCAATTATATTATTTATGGTTAAAATTTCTATAGATTTAGATGATAATGTATTATACATATTCAATAATGTATTTTACATAAATGTTGGCTATCGCTAGAATGGTTGCGAGCGTGCAGTGCAACGTGCCTGCGCTTCGTGAATACAATCGCGAACCTCACGGATCCCTTTTGCCGTCACGTTTCGAACTGGCACGCCGCAAACGCGATAGTCCCCGCCTTCAGCTCCGCGTGACTGTGACGTAACATCTGTTTATTGGAGTCTACCCCTTAAGAAACGAATTAAAGCATTGTAAATTGTAAAGTGGAAAAAGTAGAAGTCTGTAGGCGCAAGGTTTGGTGAGTACGGCGGATGACGAAGAACTCCCAACCCCAGCTCCTGTAGCTTGGAGACCGTCTGCTGTGCAGTATGAGATCGCGCGTTGTCGTGCAGGAGCAGTGGAGCCGAACGATTGACCAAAGCTGGTTGGAGACGTGCGAGCTTCTCCATCATTGTGTGCAGTTCTTCACAGTACACATCTGCGGTAATGCTCGTCCCGTTTGGTAAGAAGCTGTGATGAATAACACCCGCGTTAGACCACCAAACAGTCACCATCACTTTTTTAGGGGTAAGTTTTTGTTTAGGGCATTGTTTGGGTGTTGAACTAGGGTCCAACAACTTGCTGAGCGTTTACGATTGTCGAACAGGATCCATTTCTCGTCACAAGTAACAATACGATTTAGAATTCCTTCATTTGCATGCCTGTTGAGCAGTGCAAGGCACGTCTCGACGCGTACTTCGCGCTGGCGATCATTGAGTTCGTGGGGTATCAATTTGTCGAGCTTTTTTACCTTGCCAATTTGACGCAAATCGATCAATATTGTTTTGATGCTAACGTCGAAAGCTGCTGCTGATTCAGCCGTAGTTTGAGTATCATCAGCTTCCAGAATCGCCCTTAATTCGTCATTGTCGACCAAAGTTTTCGGACGACCACGGGGTTCATTTTTCAGGTCAAAATTTCCAGCACGGAAGCTGGCAAACCAATGACGGGTGGTGCGTTCGTTTGTAGTGTTTGCTTCGTAAACGTTATTGATGTTGCGTACCGCTTGTGCCGCTTTGCTGCCACGACGGTACTCATATTCCATAATTACTCGAATTTTTAACGTATCCATGATAACATAAAATGTTCGAATGCGATGAAAACCAAACACTAACTATTAAACAAATGACTATTTTATAAAAAATAATACCATGTTTTTAAAATAAAATTAATTTGAAATTAGAATTATCAGCCAGAAACAAATAATTTTGATTTGAAATGGCCAATACGACAAAACGGCAACCTATTATATTCCGTTGTCTAGTGCCCGTAACACAAGTCCTTACGGTACTTAGCACGGGGCTAGGCTAACGTGGTGTGTAAAGTTCACAGATATTTATTTATTTATTTGTATTATGTAGATAATATTTAGGAAAAGGTAGCGCTACACTACGTAGCCGAATTGGGCCGACACGACCGGGAAGGTATCTCTCGCTTACATTATACCGGCGCAAAGTTTCAGTTGTGCTGACGCGTTTCGTACAGTGTGTGAGTAGTCGGTGCCCCATGGAGGTGGGAATTCGGAGGGAAACGCATCACTTTATGCGGATATCTTTCGTCGTCAGTAGTCATGAAAATGGCTTCGACTGCTAGTTTGCCCAAAAAATGTAGGTATAAGCCGTTCCGGCTCGTTCCTACATCAGAGCATTGGATGTGATATTTGTAATATCAAGTCACTATAGCGAGATATAACCATCAGATTAATGATTGATAATTGATTAAATAATTAATAAAATAATAATTAATAATTAGGTAATTAATTACTATTCAATCTGATGGACAGTTTTGCGTGTCACTATCAATTATTGTGGTCGAATTATAAGGATCCTCTTTTTCTGTTTCGGTATACTTAGTCTGGCCATAAATACTGTTACAATTAAAAATAAAAAATATTACATTTGAATTTGGAATCTGTCATTATACGATTGTTCATTGTGTTTTCTCACTTTAGCGCCAATACATTGTACAATATGTTGCGATACTAAAATGGAGTGGGGTGATAAACACAACAGAATCGCTGTGATTGCTTTACACAAAATAGCAATACAATTTTTAAAAATCTCAATACACTGGGTATTAGTCAAATGTCACATACATTACATATACAACCGAGTTATTAATAGGTACAATGAGACTTCTTCTGTTTGTGACAGATAAAGATCTATGTAGAGAGTAAGTAAAAGATGTATGTTGTATTCGTACGAAATAGATGGTCAAAGCAGTAAGAGAAAGAATTCGAGGAAATCCTGTCCGAAAGCAAAAGATTTTATCTCGGGAAATAAGGATAGCACCTAGAACCATGTCGCGTATTTTAAGAGATGACTTAGGACTTGCAGCCTATAAGAGACGCACTGGACATTTCTTATTCTTAAATGATAAATTAAAGATGAATAGGGTGATAAAATCGAAATAACTTCTAAAGCGGCATGCGAAGGGAGGTCACAGAAAAAAATTGTTTACGTATGGGATTGTTTTTACAATTGAGCAGTGTGTGTTACTACTACGTTAGCAATATTAATTCATTGCAATTACGCAACATTTTAACAAAAAAATGATCGTATTTATGCTCAAAGCTCTAAGATATCTTCCTAATTATTAGACAGAGTGCAACGTGGGCATTATCCGACTTCAGTGATGGTTTGGTGGGATGTTAGATATGAAGGAGTGACTGAGCCATATTTTTGTGAAAAATGTATCAAAACATCGGCACAAGTGTGTCAAGATAACATTCTTGAGAAGGTAGTTAACCCCCTTAATAAAACCATGGTCAATAACCAAGTATGCTTATTCCAGCAAGACTCGGGGTCATGAAGCTCGGCCCACGCAGTCTTGGTTGGAAGTGAACCTCTCGGACTTCATCAAAGCTGAAGTCTGGCCGTCGCGTCTAGTCCCGATGTTAACCCGCTGGATTATGATTTATGGTCAGTTTTAGAGAGTACAGCTTGCTCTAAACTCTATGATAATTTCTCTAAAACAATCCATGCTATTGGCAGTGAAGAATTTCCTCATAGAAAGAGTGCGTGCTTCTATTTTAACTGGCCTCAACGTTTGAAGGTCTTTATTGCAGCCAACGGAGACCACTTCGAATAAGCTTTTTATATTTTTAATTATTTTATATTTGTGTATTAAACAAACACACTGCAAAAGTTATATCTATAGGTATATCTTTACCTAAATGTATATATTACACACTATATACGAATATATATAGTGCGATAGTTTGTCTTTTTTGTTTCTATGGTATTGTTTTTTTTTGTATATATAGTATTGTTGAATTCGAATGAAATTTTGCGATAAGGGTTGTTTTTTGAAAAAATGTAACAATAATTTTTATCTCGAAAGAATGAATAGAGCATGTTTTATGCGGATGTAATCTCGGCGTTCACCTTTTTGTGCCAAACAAAAATTTACTACGATACGCTTCGATATTTATGCAATTTTGTTCTGTAAAACAAAATATGAATAGTCTGTAAAGTCGGTTTACGGACTATAATTGTACATGGCAACGTCAGGAAGCAGTTCAGTTAGGGACAAACAAAGAGTCGAAACCCTTTTCATGACTACCGACGTCCATAGATATCCGCACAGTGCACTTCCTCCTACATGGGCTACCGGCTACTTACAGGCACACGCACACACTTACCGCACGAAACACATATCTGTATGCCAATTAATAGAGGCAGAGCAATTTATTGTTCAAATTCAATCACAAATGAAATAAACGCTTCCAACTAACGGATATCGGACACCAATGCGTGATAGACAAAATTGTGTTTAATGCATGTCACGATTAGCTCAAATTACCTCTTGTAAAATATATTAATACATTTGTAAAATGAAACCATATTTCGCTGCTGCCACTGCGGTATAATGCAAAGTGGATTGACGTTATAAAGACGTTTCAGGTGTTACGGCTGGCAAGCCTCGACGTGTAGCGATATCAAAATACAACTCGGATACGAAATTTTATTTTCAGATACTAGCTACTTCAAATAATACTAGCTATGCTTCTTGGTCTCCCCAAACTTTAACAAACTTTGTACCCCTATTTCCCACCATTAGAGATGATATATCTCCTTAACGAATGCTTATAATGTCATCAATAACAAAAATAGCCTGTCAATAGTATAATCAGTAACCAAACTGCGTAGCATAAATTAAAAAGTAAAGCAAATCATACCATGCAAGTGGAAGGTGCATACTTTTACACGCTCATTATATTAGCTTGTATGTTCCATTCAATAATAAAATATCTAGTTTTGTAGTCCCGAGGCAGGAAAACATGGTGCTTCAGTCCAAACGGATATACTCTACGTGTTTTTATTACACGTAGTTCTGACTTCAGTATTTATTTGATCTTTTTTACAGGTGCTGCGAAAGTTTGTGAACGGTAAGGAGTTAGTATGTTATGTGCTTTAGATACCAAATAAAATAATGGTGTATAAAAACAGGCGGCCCATGTAATGTAATGGGGAGGATGGAGGACAACGCATTTGAATAGCCCCTGTACGGGTGCTATGAGTTGTACGGTTATTTGTAGTGTTATTAATATGACTCCTACTGCTCGTTTGTCCCCTAATAATATATAATATATAGAAAATACAGTAAAAATTTGTGACGTTGCGGAGGACGAAACATGTGACACGATATTTTTATATATAACACACGACATACATTTGTAAGGATAAGATAGTTTAATTTCAACACTTTAAAAAAGGAGATTTATATCTTGGAAATGACCTGTGTGTGAAATCTAAGTCGAAGCTATTAATAAAATCCAAGCGATATGGTTGTATACGAGTTTTACCTGGAGTTAATAATTACAGTTCTTTATTCATCACCTGACATGTGAAAAGTGTTTAAAATGTTAATGAACGTACTCCCGGACTAACAGCGGAGTGTTAAATTTGAATTAGGACGCAGTTAGAACAAGTTTTAATATGTACCATTCTCTTCCGTTGAAAGTATACGAGAAGTATGAATTAAATAAAATGATAAATGTTGGCGTTGGGGAAGCAGGATTCGTGCACGTTATGAAGATTTAACACGAAATTATTATTCATGGAGTGAGCCAATATACCCGCTACTATGTAATCTCTCCTCTTTGACTTCAATATTGTATTTAATGAGCATAATATGACATATCTGCTTTTGATTGTAAATTCTAAAATATAGAAGTTTCCTCCAAGTTAGTCCTACCATACTTTTCCAGTCCGGTAGAACTAAATTGAATAAACCTCTTCCATTTCCTACAACTGATTTTTTTTTAATAAAAACTACTTTTCTATTGCTCTTCCCCATTTTATGACAGTACTTAATAATAAGTTGACAGTCAACAGTTTAGTACCGTTGGAATTACCCACAATAATGTGTGAATACATATTGAGTGAAATCGACGAAGAATCAGGATCATAGTAAGTAATATTAGAGCCACAGCACACATGAGGCTTTTATCATCGGCGATCGGCGATTTTGGGTCAACTCACACCGAAAGAGCGGCGAAGCGAAGCGACCCGCCCGGTAGGGAAGGCGCGCGGATTCCGGCGACTGCTCAGGAAGTCGCTGGAATGCTCCAGAAGTCGCGAGAATTCGATAATATTACTATAGTAATGAAAATAAAGCTGAAATTTATATGACACATAAGCTGCGCTCCGCTTCGCTGCCTCTGCTGCTCTTTTGGTGTGAGTTGACCCTTAGACGCTTTTTAGAAGCCCAACGCTGCGACCAAACGCTCCCCAGCGCACACTTAAAAACGCCGAACGAGGCGATTTAGTCGCAAAGCGACTGCGAGAGTCACGAATCGAGCATCGGAGTAATCATTAAATGGCGCGATTCTGATACTGCGTCTGAACACAGAGTGTCGCTAAATCGTGATACAGCATCGATGCGGTCACAAAATCGCCGATCGCCGCTGCTAAAAGACATCAATTAATAGAGATATGCTTCTAATTATTTTAATTATTGTTATTATTACATTTATTTATTTAATTTATAATTATTCAAATATTAATAATAATTCAAAATAGTGAAAAATGGTCAAGCGAGGATATTTCGTGCTACCGCGATATTTCGTGGTCATTATTCGTGGCTGGACCAATTCGCTACAGTCACACGTCCGAGTGTTACAAGATTATTACATTACAATGTGCTTTTATGAATAACTTTTCACCTTACATAGGTAAGTAGCGAAACTCAACATCCCAAGGGTCGCGCCATATTTCACCTTCGTACCCTCAGCACCTATCTGTCAGTCACTCAGTAACGAAAGAGCATTATAAATTTTGATAAAATGGGCTAATTGATTACTCCGCAGTCAGAATAATTGTTTTTTTATAGTATTATCCTACTTCTTCCGCCACCGGCTACTTACACACCGCACGAAATGCGACAGCATAGTTGTCAATTTACGCCGGTTTCGTATAAGCGAGAGGTACTTTCCCGGTCGTCCCGGCACATTTCCGCTACATGCATGCATGCATGCAGCGTGTCACTACCTCTTACTAAATGTAGGGACTCCGCGGAGTTTCCTCGGAAAACTAAATCATACTGATCGCCAACCTAGCAACTTAAAATGTGATGGGACAACCCACCAAGCTCATGCGACGCATTTATCAAAACTCAGCTTAATTTCTTGTAATTTTTATGTAATTTCTTAAACTTTCACCATTTCCAATACTTAGACCTGCTGGAGATATTGGAAATTATAAACTGCGTTTCTATAATTTTGGGACTGTGTTTATATAAATTAGAAATGATCCGATTAAAAAATATAATTTACACCGTTATTATTATAACTTGTATTAGATTTTTTCATTTCCAATTTCATAATTTTGTTTTCCAAAATTGTTATAATACGTTATGTGTGCTGTACTAATCTAATATATAAAATTCTCGTGTCACAGTTTTCGTTGCCATACTCCTCCGCAACGGCTTGACCGATCCTCATGAAATTTTATGAGCATATTGAGTAGGTCTGAGAATCGGCCAACATCTATTTTTCATCCCGATATTCCCACGGGATCGAAAGTTACGCGGGTAAAACCGCGGGGCGCAGCTAGTAAATAAATAAAAAAGCAATAAACGAGTTTGAGACCGCAGTAATATTTATGAAAACATCATTACGTTAAAACATATTTGTTACACAAATGCTCTATTTCTGCAGGCAGTAAAGTCTAAAAGTGGTGTTTCACACTTTCATTGATTGAGGTGTTTAGTAATGCGACTAAACTGTTTGACTTTTGTGCGATACACACTAAATGGTCGCTGGCTAAAACTGTCGCGACGGTTCACAATACGTTCATAATACTATATACAGACAGAAGTTATACAGATACATAGATGTTACACAGATGTATCCGTCCTTCCCACTCCTCCCTCGCGGGACAGCACAGCTGTCACTTTACGTCGGTCTCGTGTAAACGAGAGGTACCTGCTGGTCCAATTCGGCTACATGTGCATGCAGTGTGGCACTATCTCTTACTACATTACCTACATTCTAGATGCAGAAATGTATACCTAGATTAATTATATTATATTGACTAACAAAAAGGAAAAATTACCAGGCAAACTCCCGTGAAACTTTGTTTGTTTTACTCCTACGGGATGTAGATCCCTTTGAAGAAGGTTATATCGATACTTCTCAACAAGTTTCGGATATTTGATAAATATTAACACAACTACTGTTAAGTTATATTAATCATAATTTTACCTTCGTATTTATATAAGCAGTCAAGCCGTAATAAAGTGTTTGCTACTCTAAACTTTTGATACTGCTTTCTCGCTATAAATAGATGTAAATATTTTATGCTAGCTGTTAGCCGCGGCTTCGCTCGCGTAGTAGAAAAAAAATTTATGTGCATATTTTGAGCCGATGCCACTCTTCAGTCCTTCAACTATCTAAATACTAAATATCACATCGATTCGTTGATCCGATTTGATGTTAAATTAGTACAAACAAATAAACACAGATTTGCATTTATAAAATTTGTATGGATAAGTTTCATTCATAAGATAATATCACCACAGAAAGTTTCTTTTAAATCCGTCGGGTAAAGTATAATTACTGAATTTTCCGTAGGAATGAGCTATTTTCCCATAGTAAAAAAGTGTTGACGAGGCGTATACTACGCCTCGTCAATATCTAGAACTAGTACACCACAAAAAGTTTCATTCGAGTCCGTCCAGTAGTTTCCGAGGTTAGCCTGGACAAACAGATAAACGGACAAACAGACAAAAAAAAATAAAAAACATTGAAAAATGTTCTAATACTATTTTAACATCGTCCCCAATTAGTTTTTCGTGAATATATTCAATGTAAAGACACACGAATTTTCCTGTTTTATTATATTATGTATAGATTACTAGACTAGATTTACGGACTATGAGCTATAATTTATATTATGTCCTACTTTTATATAAAGCAGGACAGTATCATTCATTTTTTTAGAGGATCCACTCTAAAATAATGAATGATACTTCAAAATTCATTGAAAGCTGTGTAGATTTCATAGAAAGAAACTTGAATATTGACTATAAAAACAAATAGGTAATACATAAAAAATCACAAAATGAAAATATAATTCGAGCATCTAAACGTGATGCGTGTGCCGCGCGGGTTGGGACGCTGCGGTGGAACGACCACGAGGTGGTTGCTAGGCAACGGAACTCTTGGTGCGCGAGTCCGACTCGCACTAGGCCGGTTTTTTTTAATATAAGTTCTCTTTATTTTTCTGCGCATCATCGCCTTCAGCTCCTTAAAATGAAACCATAAGCGATTTTAATATACATTGATATCTCCGTAATCACCTTGATAAATTCTGCTTACACGAAAGATCCCACGCAAAGAAAACAATAGAAATAATACGTACCATACTCTGGCCGCTGCGGCTGCGGAGACTGAGCCGCGTTTTCCAGTCGCGCTTGGCGGTGGCGCCCCCTTCAGAACTGAGGGAGCGCTTCATTGGCACGGACATGGTTACTGCCGCGTAGCACTAACAGTCACTAAACACTAAACATCTCGCATCACACGAGCACTAACATTATGATAACAGTACGATAATCCTAACATAATAATTTACACTAACACGACCGAACTATCTAACATCGTCTTTTGACAACTAAGTATTTTAAGTATCACTAAAGTCTGAAAGTATAGTAGGAAGAAGAAGAATATATACATTTTCATGAAGTTTATATTTACAGTTTATTTTACAGTTTATTCACAAATGTCCAATCCGCACGAACGGGTGATCTGAAACAAAAATATACTGTTAGTTGATCTCAAAACAAAATAATTATATTATCACTCGTCTACATTCTACAACTTATATTTTTTTTATTAACATTTTTTTTCTTTTTCTTTCGGATGGACCTCTTACAGGCCGTATCATAACTTTAATTAACATTATTTTCTCCTTTTCGTTTTATATTTATTATATTATGTCTATATATCTAGTAGGAGGTAGTGCCGGACCGACCGCGACAGGGGAGGTACCTCTCGCTTACACGACACCGGCGTAAAGTGACAGCTGTGCTGTCGCGTTTCTTGCGGTCTGTAGCCGGTAGCCTATGGAGGTGGGAAGAGAAAAGAGGGCAGCGCATCTGTATAACCTCTATGTGGATGTCTATGGGCGTCGGTAGTCATTAAAATGGCTACCGACGCCCATAAATAATTAATAAGGAAAAAACCAGCAGACGTAGAAGAACGACTAAAGACAATGATGTAGATTATTTTTATTACCACAGCGTGTGATAAATACATACAAACTGTAATTTATTTAAGTCCAAGTACCAATAGGTATGACTTAAGTCTTAAGTAGTAAGTAAGTGTAACTAATTTGTAAATTTTTATATTTTTACTAGCCTGGACACCGTATCACTGAATTCATTGTGGCGTTAGACTATCCTACTAATATTATAAATGCTAAAATGTATGTATAATATATTTTCACAAGTAAACTATGTAAGCGATTGAAATGAAATTTCGTACTACTTCATTCCAATCGCTGAAACTAAATGGTATTTTTCATCCCAAATAAATGGATGGTTCCCTTGGGACAGATTTACAACGAAAAAGCCTCGTACTTGTTGCCCCTGTAATAAGTAACTGCTCTGTATTGTCTTCTGTACCAAATTAAGGACAATTACTCGTAAAAACATCGTACGCGTTATTTAACTTAATATATTTTACATAATTATATATATATTATATTAATTGTTATATTATATGATATATGCTTATTAGAAACATATATCGTATAACATAATTATGTACAATAAGTTTCCTACAATTTAATATGCCTGCTGCCTGTCAAAATAATATTAGCACTGAAATATCGCATAACACACCTCAGTTATGATGTCTGATTGTATCCCTCCTACACAGAAACTCCTAATTAATTGACATCTAATAAGTATCCTATAACTAGTGTTATCCGGTATACTATAACTAGTGATGTTGTCGATTAAAGTACTCATTTACTATCAGTACCTATATCATTTCTAATTAAGCGTCACTTCAGCTGGGTATGGTTATATAAATAACACATTTTACAGGATATTATTAAATAAATACATAACATTTCGGTTACCAGCCTACAATGCAAGATACGCTTTGTAACAATTAGGAACAAAATATTATTATGTTAGCTATGTAAGTGAAAAATATATTATCGAAAATAATAATTTTCGATAATATATTTTTAATTTAAGAATTTAAGAACGGCGAGTATTTCTCATATGTGAGTTTTATTCGGCATTCTTGCATTACCGTATTATTTTTGTTACAAAGTTTATATTAAAGTTCAAAATGATCATGTCAACAAGCAAGTATTCTTAGAAGCATGGACTTATTTAGATGATTAGATGTATCTAAAAATTATATTAATAGACACAGACACAGACAGAATTATGACACAGACGATCCACAGTTTCGAAGACCAAGAAACATGATATTATTAATTTATAATGCATCATTGGCCTCTACAAAGCTTTCACAATTTAGACTTAATTGTGTGCTAAATGACATTCAATAAAATTTTGCTTACGCATTTACGCGTTTTTCTTTTCTTCAGCCCATGACAAGCTAATTTGCATTCAGATGATACCAATTTCACTCGGCGTTTGCTCGGGTGATTTTGTATGTGATAAACACCGATAATTTACTCTTCAAAAGAATACACATATTTACACCAATTTAAAAAGGTAAACAATATTAAATCACTTTTAACAATGTATGTTAGAAGGTTTAAAATCTTTTACACAACGTGAAAGATAAAAAGTGTATTTTATTAATATTAATATTCTTATCATATGTTTTGACATTACGCGTCGTTCTTTGTTTCACTAAGGCTAGGCCAAGGAAGTATGATTAGTCCATAGATATTTATTATTAATTACTATATTTTCTAGAATAATGACAAGAAAAGTATAACTTAGTAAAACTTTATTTCTTATTAATGAGATAGAGTTAGTTAACAAGCGATTTAAATATAAGTTGATAACGAAGGTTTTCAGAAAGAATGTAAAGTTATAACTACAGTTTTTTTAACTTTTGTTAGTTAAACTTGTTAGTTCATTGAAATTTCAATATAAACAAATTGCGACCGGAGATAATTAAGGATAAAAATATACAAGAAACATTTCAGAGACAACAGAGTTTTGTATCAGAGCGGAGTCAGAGAAAATTCGCTCTGTAGAAAAATAGCAAGAATTCAAGACTCTTTATCAAAGGAAGTGAATATGAAGATATGTTAACATGGATAAGGCGAAATAGAATATACAGTAATTGGCATTCTGAGATGTTTTCTGCTGGAATATGTGCAAACTAAAACTATTATCAGTAGTTATTTAAAAATATTACACAACATGCTTCTATTAATCAGGATTTAAAAGATGGTTAGTCCCTTTGACCTGTTCCGAATTTAAATGACATTTACCTGCCTTTGTCGATATCGAGCATGCGAATCTTATAAATACGTAAATCCTGAATGTGATCTAAATATAAATTGAAATGTCTCGTAATCGTATATTACGGGAATCTTTGAGTAGGTGACTTTATACTACGACAAAATCAACTGAGCTTCTCGGCATATGTTGTTTCCCGTGTCATGTCTTATTTCACTCAGACTTCTTACCGTTATTGGATTTAGCTCCCTTATAATACGATTTAACTGGAGTATTCTTGAATCAAAACAATATTGTGCTTTATATGTACAACTAGCTAGTCATGGTTTTGGTTGTTTGAACGATTTTCACTTATTTAATAGCTTAATTCAGACTATCTGTTGTATGTTAATTGTAATTTGCAATTATTATTATTTATTTATTAGGAAATTATAATTTGAATTGACTTAATAGCTATGTTAGTGTACACTCAACATATATATGGACGACAAAATAATATTATAATCAATCGCAATGACAGTACTATCAGATAAACTCTACCCTACAGCTCTTTGAATAATGTACCTATACATAGTAACCACCCGATGTCTTCGTATTTACATATAATATCAAGATTTTTTTTATTCTAATTTATAAAATACTTTGATAGTAGTTTGTTATATAGATAGATAGCTGTTACCCGCGTCTTCGTTCGTGTGGTTTGTGTGGTCGTGATAAAAAGGAACCTATGCAACTCTTGTCCTTCAAATATCTCCATACTAAATATCACATCTATCCATTCGTTCGATCCGACAAACAAACAAACGCAATTTTGGATTTATAATATTAATATGGAAATATGGATAAGATAAAAAATCATTATAACATAAAAATCTTCTGCGGAATAAAACATTTTAAAATATTATATTAAACATAATTATAACTCATAGTATTGTACTGCTACAATTTATGACTCAAAAGTCATGTATCTATTGGTATAACAATATTTAAGATATCAGAATATAATTAATATATAAAATACGAAAATGATAATTTAGTATTTTATAATAAATTGGCGTAACCGGGTTGTATCATTTTATATCTCTTAACTTATATAAGTAAATAATATAATATATTAATATATATATTGTAACACGATAATTATTATTTATTGATACAAAAATAATGAAGACAAAATATATAAAGGAACATATTGGACTATAAGGAACTATAACATCTTGTTCAAAGGTATACGAACCGTGAGTTCGCCATAAACGTCTACTATTTGGGAAACCTTTGGGAAACACTTCAAAAGAATGACATGTAATACGGGTACACAGGGATAAAAGCGAAGCGATGATCCAAATATAATGGGGGTAAACTCGGCGGGCACAGCTAGTAATATCATAAAGCTGAGGAGAATGTTTGCTGAAAATGCTACATGTTATTATATGTTTGTACCATAATCATTATCTAGAATAATAATATAATAATAATATTATTATTCTAGACAATGATATATTAATTATTTATAATAATGCGCACATAATGCGTAATGTTATCTTAAGCTGACGTGAATGTCACATCCTGCTAATAATAAAAAGGCGAAAGTTTGTGAGAATGTTTGTTACTCTTTCACACAAAAACTACTGAACGAATTTTCATGAAACTTTACAGTAATATAGCTTTCATATTAGAATAACATATTAAGTTAAAATTTTGAATAATTTTTGAAGACCGAAATATACGCGGGCGAAGCCGCGTGCGTAAGCTAGTATAACAATAAAACTACTTTTGTATATTATGCAGGTAGACGAGATAAAACTCGTTAAAGTTATTTTATTGTACTACATACGAACATACCTACATTCATCTATATGGGTCTCGAGGGAGCAATGTTGTCAGCCACTGGTTCGCAGCCTCCACAAAATATTTGCCAACTGCCTATATATTCTCTTTTGTATGTAATCCGTATGAAAAATTACTTTCATATGAGTGATATCTCTGTCTTTGCTCTTTTGGTCTCTGAGTATAGTTTAAACTGATGTATTTAATGATTTTAATTGTATAGGGTTACTATTAGATATATTTAATGAAATAAAGGATTTCACTTCTAATATATTGTTGATAGGTAGGTATATTTAACAAAACGCTATTTGATACTTCCCCTTTAAAAAGTAAAGCTGACAAATTGTTGTCGCACCGTTAGTCCTAACTCTAACTAAACAATTTGTATTGACTTATTTTATTCTTCTTTCTATATTAACTACGCCTTTTTATTTTCATACATATAATTAATGTTCTCTTTACAGAGTATTTTTTACAAATAATTGTATAATTCTTTTACATTTACTTCGAACAAATAAAATATCCTTAAATCTAAAATCCAAATAACTTCATTAACTCCTTGCGTTAATTTATCGTGACTGTGGGGCGTTGGATGAACTGTGAAAACGTCTTGCCAAGCAACCAAGGTTGCGCACGACTGAGCGGGGGTTGAGTCGGGGGTTGTACACGTGCCAACGTGCGCAATTCATTTGTTTGTATAATTTTACATAAAACAATCACGTGTCACGGTGTCTGTATCTCCCCGGAAACGGCTCGAATGATTTTTTTAGTAATTTTCCTTTCTTTGGTAGGGCGTGAAGTATATTTTATTACGATGTTTTGAAGGAAATGTAACTGTGAGGGGTGAACCGCGAGGCAGAGACGATAATGTAAAACAAACTTATGATTAAGGATCGGTAAATGTCAGTATTAACTATTTTTATAGTTTAAGGGGGCGATCAACCACAAACCATTTTCATGACTACCGACACCCATAGACATCCGTATAGAGGTTTTGCAGACGCTTTGACCTTCTTCCTCACCATGGGTCACCAGCTTAACTAGCGAAAGTTTAACAATCATTTAGCAAACGCTAAAATGGCGATACTAATAAAACATTTTATTAAAATGCCAGCCATATAAACCATGCACCTGTGTAGTCATATAAAAGTGTCTGATCTCATATTGGATTGCTGTCATGGGATGGCATAATAGAACACGGAATAATAGAGACGCTATTATGTCCCGTTAGAGGCTAGTATCTCTTGAGATTAACCACAGTAGCTAAAAGTGGGACAGTTGTTACACTGTAATACAAGTAAAAGAAAAAAATAAATAACTAAGTAATAATTATTTTATTTGCTTGTTAAGATTTTCAAAGGTAAGTAAAGACTTATTAAACAAAAATGGTTGGTTTTTGAAGGTCTTGTTAATTTTAAATCTATAGGTAGGTATATTAATACGTGAAGAAAAAACTTCGGAAACATTTTTACGAAAATTACGCGGACGGAAGAGTATGAAATTTAGCACAACTATAAGTGTGCTAAATTTCATACTTATTTTTTGTTTTACTTTATGTGTAAGAGAAGTGCAGAACGCTAATATATTTTAATAATAATGTTTATAAAGTACGATAATTTAGCAAATAAAACTTTACACACACTACCATGCATTTTGCAACAATACAACAGATAGTCTGAACTCTGAGCTATTAATTAAGTGAAAATCGCATACAGTAAGACACGTAATTATTTATGAAGTTTCTGTATTTTGCAAGTGCTGAAAATTTTACATAAATTCTTTACCTTAGTTACGATGATATAACAACATGTCATAATATTTAGTTTTTAATTACAAACAAGTTTCACTTAAATCGAGTTTTGATCTTCGCAGGATCATTAGTAAGAATAAATTTAGGTATACTTATTAGATTCGCCTACGTCATGGGTTTAATAATTATGTCAGAGGTGTTATACGAGAAGTGAGTACAAAAGGACGTCGGTCTCTCGAGACAATCCCGTAATGCATAGCTGGGTAAAGCGATGACAGTCCTTTAGGTAACATTTCCACTTAGTAATATGAGCACATGCATCTTCAGACAAGATAGCGACAACAAGAACAAAGTCTTGTGCTATAGAAGGTTGTTTATCTTTTTCATATAATATAAGGGGAAAAACGAGGAGAGATTTTATTCTATATTCCACTATCTAAAAGATAGACTAACGTAGTGTTACTAGTTCAACAATGTTATGTTAAGTTTATAACTAATTTAAAATACATTTTATATTACCTGCAATACATTCATTTCAGCCCATTCGGTAGTTACGAAAAGTAAAGTGCTAGATAAAGTTAAGAGCTATATATTACCAATATAAAAACAAATAACATAAAGCAGTTACTGCGTTTACGAGCTTTATATTGAAACGTAACATTAAACAAAGTAAACGGTTATAAAACACACGAAACGACGTATCTTATTTACTGCCATTAATTTTTGTTCGCTATTAACATTAAAAGCTACTCTTACGGCAATGTTAAACTAGAACACGTGAAATAAGGCGTAACGTAATTGATTCCTTATTTTATTAGGGCTCTGTATCCAAAGGGTAGAGACGGGACCCTATTAGGTGCTAAGACTTCGCCCGATCTCTGTCACAACTCACAAGACTGTCTCACTCACAAAACTAGTCAGTCGTAATTTTCACGGATGATGGATTGCCGTTGTCGCTGTAACAACAAAAACAAGACGTTGATAAATTATAAATATTTCACTGGAAAATTCACATTACAAATTTATATTTGCAATTCTTTACTAACTAAAACTAAACTTACGATTTCAATGTGTTTTTTGGTCTTCGATTTTCAATACAAATTATTATTATTTCCATTCGCACATACAGCAATGTGAATATTGCAAGATTTAGCGACTTAGCATTTGTAGCTAAGTGACTATGTGCCTTTTGAGATAATTAATTCTTTTTTTGCTCTTAAAGTTAGGTGTGTAAAAACACTTTTGCACGCGCAACGACGAAATATAAGTTTCTCACCTTATACGACGTGTAATGGTCCTACGGGAGGTACAGAACCTGCGGCGTGCGAAGGCGTCTTGCCCTGGATCAGTAGAACCATACAATAATAATTTTACTGTGTACTAATCTATTTACGTATTATAGTTAATTAATGTCATCATCATAAAATACTATCCGTGCCACGCGTTGTCATCTATACTAATAATATAAAGCTGAAGAGTTTGTTTGTTTGCACACGTTAATCTCCGGAACTGCTGGTACGATTTGAAAAATTCTTTCAGTTTTAGTTAGGCTTTAGACTATTTTTTAACCGATTGCGGTAAAAAAACGGATTCACGTAAACGAAGTTGCGGGCGTCTGCTAGTCCATAATAAAATGTATCTATAAAGAACAGTGTTGTAATTACATAATAGTAATTTTTGTGCCATTTCAGCCGAATCCGTTTAATATTTTTTGCATAAAATAGTAAAACATGCAAACTTTCTCATTTATACTATTACGCGGTCAAAAGCTGTTTCTACATTCAGTAAAGCTATGTTGTTAAATTTAAAATTTTATTTCGTAAATCCAAAATGTATTTAAGTGTACTCAAGCCCCACAGCAAACCACGCGTATGACGCGTATAACTTTCAGTTGAACAAAGTATTCAGAAAAACGGAACACGTGTTTAAATATGTTATAAATTCCAGTAACATATTAAAGGGTAGTTAAAAGTTGAACTCAAAACGTTTTACTTGAATCGGTATTAGAGTTAAGGACTTTATATACAGTGTGTACGTGCAAGTAAGTTTTTTTATTTATTACGGTATGCAAACGAGCAATCGGAGCCATTTTCATGACTGCCTGCATGAGGATACAGAGACGAATTGCCCTTCTTCCTCTCGTTCCATGGGCCACCGGATACTTACACACCCAGAGGGAGAACAACATTCAACTACAATGCAGTGTGGCACTACCTCTTACTAAAATGAAAGAAGTAATAGAGATTCTATTTTTACATAAAGGAAAAACAGCTCCTCTTTAATAATTACAGAGGAGAAGGTACGAACATTCGGAACATTTAATGGGAAATCTTATTTGGCTCAACGGGCGTTTCTGAACGATACGATCTGCAGAAAACAAACGACGTCCATTATTCCTAATTTATAGGAAACAGACTTTCCTAAATTACAGGAAAGAAATTTAAGCTCATTAATTAGCAATGTCTTATTATGTATCTAAATAAAAGATTTATAAGGAAAAGAGATATATTTTTTATCTGAAAAGCTAATTTGTAATAAAACAACTTACAATAACAAACAATACAAAACAACGTAAAATATATACTTTTATGGGATGTTTTTTTTTTCTGAAAATAGGTCTTACGTCTCCGTAAAATAAGTACTAGGAATAAATTTTTCTGAAAGGTGTATTTGTAAAAAAACTATTTATGACTCTATAAAAATTCTTTTATGGAATCCTAACTTGTTTATAAGTAGTTGTTAAAAAAACTACGCAAGTTTTACAATACAGAGTTCATGCGACGAGTTCCTCAAGACCATAACGACCGTAAATCCCCCGTCAAGTCGAGCAAAAAACCATCCTTTTCGCGAAGAAACTCAGGCCAATTTCGATTCTCTATAACTTCGTAGTGGATAAAACAGGAAGCCTAAAATTTTGACGCAGACGTTGTAATTACAGGTTATACTCGTATTCCAATTGAACAAGTAGATTAAGAATTGGAACTTGTTAAAATTTCTCGATTTTGTCACTCACTGACTGAGCGATCATCATAAGTTTAAGACACTTCTAGCAGACATAGAAGCTTCAAATTTAGATTACAATTACCATTTACTGTATTAATCCGTTTAATATGGCCCATGGATGTGGGAGGAAAAAGGAGGGCAGCGCATCTGTATAGCCTCTATGCGGATGTCTATCGGTATAATAGGTAGTCGTAAAAATGGCTCCGACTGCTCGTGTGCTCCTCTATATCATAAAAAAAGGAGAGAGGGATTTAGCTCAGTTTCCTGAGACAAAACGTTTTTACTAGTCCTTTGTGTTATATTCAAAGATAGCTTGTAAAATGATCGACGGAATATACCAAAAACGAAAAAAGTAGGACTATCTACAAAAAGAAGTGAGATCCCAACAAAAACACCCTGTAAAAAAATCAAGTCTCGCAGCTCAGTCTTTCTACCATAAAAAGTTGTGAGGTCCATACCAAGTCGGTTAATTTATTAAGTCCCTACTTAAGGAACCTTCTATCTTAAGTTATTATCATATCAATATTAAAAATCTTATACATTTTAAATAAAAACATCGACTTGCCCATCGCATTTGATTGTTTAGTATGATACATACTAAACAATCAAATCAATCAAAACACCACACAGCACTTCGGGCTAGCAACCTTGTTTCTCACCAGTCTTTTCGAACTACTTTTACTACTGAACTACTTTTCGGACTACTAAACAATCGAATCATGATAGGTAGGTACATTCATAAATGATAGATACCATAATCCGTAAATCTAGTCTAGTAATCTATACATAATATAATAAAGCAGTAAAAATTCGTGTCTGTACACTGAATATATTTACGAAAAACTAATTGGGGGCGATGTTAAAATTATATTAGAACACTTTTCAATGGTTTTTATTGTTTTTGTCTGTCAGTTTGTCTGTTAGTCCAGGCGAATCTCCGAAACTACTAGACGAATTCAAATGAAACTTTTTGCGGTTTATAGATACTAAGCCTGGACAACATTAAAAACACTTTTTTGCTGCGATGAATACGCTCATTCCTATGGAAATCGGAATTTCGGCTCACTGCATACAAACAATAACAAATCACTTTGAATATAATATTACTGCGCTCCGCGAACGACGTCGCAGGCACCAGCTAGTCGCCTATATTCGTCGTCTTTTTTGATCTGTGAATGAATTTGAAGAACTAAGGACATCAGGAAATTCCTTCAACTATATAATCCACTTAAGTTATTTAAAATCAATATTGTATTGTAGTTCAAGGAACTCTCAGAAATAAATGACACTTGTTGGTTTTCTTCCCAAGGTTTTAGATTTTATAAGACAGATTTTAATCAGGACACCAGATACTGTCGACGTTACTCCTGCGCCCCGAGCCAATGAGAAACAGAATAATTTTCACACAAATAGATTAAACAATTCTTTTGTTTTCAAAATCGAAATCGAAGTTCTTTATGTTATGACCACATCGCTCTTGTTTTACAATCTTTTGTTTCGTTAATTACACGTTTTTTTATGCACATAATAAAAGATAATTAATAAACCGTATTCTGGATGTTTAATGTTGGATTTTTGGCGTAGCGCTTGTAGATTTTGTTTTCAATAACAATTTCGGATATCACTTATTGGTCCGAAATCTGTACTTGAGTTAGATATAACAAAACTAGATTAAATTCTACAAAACAAATCATTTGGAAATATAAAGTTCTATTTGCCAACAACCGCGAGTTTTCTTTTTTTAATGAACCAATTTCGTGACCGCCAACACCCATTATAGACATCCGCACAGAGGCTATACAGATGCGTTGCCCTCCAACCTCCTCCCCTAACATGGGCCAATACGGTACGGGCCATTTTTTTATGCAGTAGGGGCAAGCAAGTCGGATGCCTTAGTTAGCTACTGACGCACATAGATATCTGGTGTTGTAAAACGTGTTGTACTTTATCGCTTCGCCACTATGCCACAAGAAAATTGTAAAGGAACATATACATAACACACACTCACAACACACGAAAGGCAACATACATACATTTAGCTGTATTATTTGAGTGAGAGGTGCTTCCCCTGTTGCCATGTGGCAATATATCAGTCCGAATAGAGGGGAATAGAACAAGACAGCAATCTTGATGCTAAAAGAAAGTGCTGAGGACGAAACAGCAAGTGATCCAAACGAATTGAGTTCTCTTTCGCTTCGTTTCATTTTCTTAATACAAACTGAGCTCAATCACGCTTGAAATTAGTCGGATAAATCGAATCTAGATAAAACTGACAGGTTCCTAGACAATTTCGTTATGTGCTTACTGTAAATAATATATATTGTCTTTTATTGTACTGCCTTGACACCGGTCGCCGCGTCTAAAAATGTCGTTTGCTGTCTCCCGGAAAGCTTCTAAGATGAAGCTACAAAGTCCCCGTTGACCTAGAATCATCTAATTTGATTTTTGATTTGAAGTAAGAACTTTAGTACAGTATAGGTTTTAAGTAACGTGCAATCTCATAGAAAATGTGTGCACTGCTGTATGGATGATGAATCCTTGGATTACATTGACCTAAAAATAAAATGTATATCAAGAGAGTATGCTTCAAGTGCTTCCAAAGATTACAGAAGACCTTAGTATTCGCCACGAATATCAGCTTCATCTTACTACGCTTTCCCTGTAAAGATACTGACTATAGATTGATCTAATCTCTTATTACATTCCTTTTTATTATTTTGGGGTGCGTAATCCTTAAAAACTATTACAAACTTATAAGACACAGAGTTAATTTGCTAAAAATTGGGCGCGTAATTGATTTTTTTATGGTATAAGGTGGCAAACGAGAAATCGGAGCCATTTTCATGACTATCGACGCCTATAGACATCCGCATAGAGATAAACAGATGCGTTGCGCTCCTTCCTCCTCCCACCTCCATGGACCACAGGCTACTTACACACCGCACGATTCGCGACATCACAGCTGTTACTTTAACTCCGGTCTCGTGTAAGTGGTCGAGAGGTACCTCCCCAGTCGTGCCGACTAAATTCGACTACATGCATGCGTGCAGCGTGGCACTACCTCTTCCTAAAACGATTAAACTAAATGTTCAATAATGTTATGTCGATACAGCAGCAAAAATAATTTCAGGTTCACATTGTGACTCTACACTCTACAGACTATGTATTTATGAGTTAAAACATACTTGGAGGGTGGCTCGTTCATAACAGGTTCCTCTACCTGACCCGCGCTTGTCAACCTTCGTCTTCGTCTTTATTAAATTATGACATGCCTCCATTCTCTCCTATGTAAAATTCTCTCTCACTTTGATGCACGGGATGAAATTTGCTAATGAAAGTAAAGCCCTTTTTACGTTCTACTTACATGGAACGTGGCAATGTCTTTTATGATATTCTCTGGAAATAAATAGGATATTACGTCTAAGAAAATACTAAGTACTGTACTTAGTAATTATATCCTACCAATATAACATAGGTAGTTGATAAAATTACTTTATTTTGGTTATAGATTGAAGTCTAGATCCAATTAGTACCTATATTTATAGTAAATTTCTAGAAGGCCTCCAACCCGGTCGATTGATTTGGCTAAGATGTACCCGATAATAATTATTATAATAATAATGACAACTGTTCATACAGCTTCATTTACTGCGATCAATTATGGAGAACTTAACTCAGGCATGCAAAGAAGAGGTCTTAATTCACATAGTAGTAGACATAGTTAACTAAAAAAAATCCTTTTTTTATGTCTTACAGATAGATGTATGATGATACATTGCAATTTGCAGACCAGCATACATTATTTAATTACTATATTTCTCGATGAATTATACACGAAATTATAGGATGTTGCAGAAGAATAAAGATGAGATAAAGAAATAGTTTGGTAAACTATAAGATTTTGTATTGTTTCAGGACATTTGTTTATATCCCTTTATATTCCCTACAGTTATATATCCCTTACATAAGGGAGCAAACGAGCAGTTGGACCCTTTCGAAAACTACCAACGATCATAAACGTCCGCATAAATTCAAGACAGGCTTGTTCCTCCTTTCTTCTTGCATGGGTTCGCCAATCACCAAACATACAAAAAGCGATATCACGCCTGGTTTTTTGTATCAGGTATCATGTGAGTAACCGGTCTCCTCACCCGTAAAGGCCATATTCGGCTGACATGCACCATGACACTCTTACAATTTAATTACTAGGGGGTAGGGGGTACTAGGGACTACCGATACCCATATTCGCATAGAGATTATACAGATGCGTTGACCTCCATGAGCCACCGGCTACTTACACACGGCACGCAACGCGACAGCACAGCTGACACTTTACGCCGTCATCGCTTACACGAGGTACCTCCCCGGTCCCGCCGGCCCAGTTCGTTTACATGCCTGCAGCGTGGAACTACCTCTTACAACACACACATGAACTAGTTGCCTTATAGAATTTGTTTTCCTACCGTATTTTGCTTTTATGTTATAAAAATCTATGCGCTACATATCTTGTTGCTCATTATAATGTGGAGTATACATTGCGGCCATTAGGAAAATAATGTTTCTCGGAAAAGTTTCAACGCATATTTTATAAATCTCATATATCTTGACTTGCCTTTTAACGATGTTACAAGAACAATGAGATGGTTGCCTGTAGCTGCATTTTAATGATGATTCTATTCAATTTCAGTAAAAGCAACTTTTAGAGCCACAGCACACATGACACTTATAAGTAGCGACTGGCGACATGCAGTCGCACGAAGTAGTGACTCTCTGCGACCGGTCGCAATAGCGTCATGCGACAAGTGTGCGACAGTATTGCGATCTCGCCACTACATTTAGGCGCTAATTGATATACATTATCGACTAAGTCGCTAATGTACGTCATTTAAGTGTGCGCTTCCCGCGTCTAGTCGCTACATTCAGCTTCTAAAAAGCGACTAAGCGCCGGTCGCCGCGTCTAAAAGTCTCGTGTGTTGTCGTCCTTAGATACGAAAAGCTTTCAGCTTCTAAACGCCATTTAGTCTTTACTTTTGATGTAGTCTTACATATTATTATATACGTATTTCGCACTCCTTCGGCAGCGCATTTGTATTTACGCTACGGTTAAAGTGCTTTTCCTATTTCCCAGTATTTCATAAAGCCATTTACATATTCTATTTTGTAAAACCCAAAGCAGGATTTAAATTTTTGAAAGCATCAAAAGAAGTATGTTCTATAAAAATATATTCTGTAATCAGTTTATTTTGCGCTCAATTGCATGTATGGACGGCGTGTATGTGTGTAGTTACATACATACGATTGCACCCGTATCATTACAACTTACTACTTACGTACTTAAATGCCACGAATCCCACTAAATTAAAGAAAACGAAATGTGTTATACCTAATTGTAAATTTGTCTTAGACTAGAAAACTTCAAATTGTTAACCAATTTATCTTAGAGCATGTTTGCAATGTATTAGAGAAAACTTTGTGGATTGTACATTTAGTAATTTATCTCATAAACCATACCTGTTTATGAAACCTAATGTATAATTGTTTGTTTTCCAAATAAATAAATAAATAACCGCCTAATCCATAGAGCCGATGGATCGATACAAAACAATTGCTTCACTATCAAAAAAATCTAAAGTATCATAATAGCAGCTACAGTGCTAATTTGCGCGCCGATTGTATTAAAACACGAACACATATCAAATGCTTTAAATTTATACTCCAAGGTGATGATGAAGGTTTATTATGGCACTTAAATTTTCCGTAATTTATATATTTTATATACCTACTTATAAACTGGCTGTGCTCCGCGGTTTTAACCGCGTCCTATGATTAAGAAACTTTACCCCCCTATTTAACCCACTTAAGAGGTTGAATCCTTTCTTAGTGCTCGCTTACATCATGAAAGGATACCAAATTTAAAGTTTCTTCCTAGGTTCATTAATTTAAGGGGTCCCGTATAAATTATAGCGTGATTCTAAATTTATTTACACGGCCCCGTCAAATAATTCCATTAGAAACTACGAACGGATAGACGGAGATATTTTGACAACATTTATACTTGTCTTCGTGATTGACTGTGTTATTTGAGGTAGGCATTTGCTGTTATACTTTGATGTATAATACAATAGTTGTAGGTACATTTGATTTTGAAATTTGAAATAAACTTCGACTACGAAGCTTGAATGTTGCAAGCAAACATTGATTTGTCTTTTTCTCTTCTTTAATTGCTCATTGTGAGATGTAGTGAGAGATTGGTAGACTTAAGACTATTGCTGCATTTCATCCGAAACAGGCCAGCACGACCGATGTACCTCCTCAAGTGGCATTGTCGTAAAAGTAATACATAAAATTATGGTGTTGAGTGCGATTTATGAGTAACTTGTGGCCCGTTCGATTACGGGGTGAAGAAAGGCAACGCATGCACATAACTGTTAACCACTTAGATGTAAAGAAATAAAACAAAAGCACTGCCGCTAATAACTGTACCTACGTCTACAATATATACGAATAGAATAGAACAGAAAATAATTAATTCAACGCTTTACAAAATAAAATTAGTTGATATAGAACACACAAAACACAAATCAAAAAGAAAAAGAATATTGACACAACACACACAGAGAAGACATTTAAATGTAAGAATCTGTAAGAATTAATCTTTATATACATATAAAAAATAATCCTATCCTTTTTGTATTTTACATTACAACGCATGCCGTTTATTATTTTAAATGTTAAAAACTAAAATGAAAATACTGGCTGCCCTATGTAATCCGAAACCGGATTGTAATCAGATTGTGGCAAACCTTCGAATTTTATGGAACATTTTTAAAAGAAAACTCCAACTTCTAAAAAAGCTTTTAAATAAAAAAAGACTACAGATGAACTCGACGTATACCTGCCTATATTGGCGTTATGCAGCTCTGAACAGAGAAAAAATTGGGGAGGCCTTTGCCCAACAATGGGACACAATAGTCTTGATATAATATTAATAATAACGGAACGAACGCTATTCAGATTTTAAAATATAAAAAGCATGATATACTCCATGTACCACCTAATACATACAAATACATAAAACAAAAAATAATCATAAAGAAAAATTCGAAATCATATAAAAACGTTCATAAAACGTGCCTTGTCATGAGCCATCTATAGCTTAGCATAAGTCGATAATGGGCCCCGACCAAAACACGCGCTAAACTAAATCGCCTTAATAATCTGCACTTAATCCATCAGCCGTATTACCATATTGATGGACCGGCGATAATGCACTTCATTAGTAAAATAATTATTCCATTGCGCACCTGTTTAGTCGGATTTGCGTTAAGCCAATATTTCATTTTAGATATTACTTGCATAACATGTACCTGCTGGTTGGTTTCCTGCTAAAGCTCACGTTTTGTTTTAATCCTATCACTAATTCGTCCTAAATCCTGTATTTTATACACAAGAGTAGTAGTAGTAGTATTAGTAGAAGCAGGTGGAGCCACGCTGCATGCGGAATTGGGTCGCACGACCGGGGAGGTACCTCTCCGTACACGACAGCTGTGTGAAAGTGATAGATGTGCTGTCGCGTTTCGTGCGGTGTGTAGGTAGCCGTTGGCCCATGGGGGGGGAAGAAGAAGGAGGGCAAAGCATCCGTATAGCCTTTAGGCGGATGTCTATAGGCGACTGAGTCTGGAGAATTGACTCCTACTGCTCGTTTGCCTTTCTGTACTACTGTTGATAAAATGTTGAAGAGAAACATAGAAAATATAGAGAGAATAATGATAATTATGTAAACATACCTTAACTAATGAATAATATTAATGTTCAAAGAACCGTAACGGTTCTTTGTTGTGCTTTATCCTCATACAACCACTAGGACAAAAGTTTATGCCATTGATATTCTCATAAAAGATGTAATTATGCTTTAGCAGTAGTTGAAATACTGATATTCTCATAAAAGATGTAATTATGCTTTAGCAGTAGTTGAAATACACACATACTTATTATGATTTCCCCACACCACTTTCATTTTATTTACAAACTTGCTGGTGCCTGCGGCTTCGTTCGCGTAGCGTTATATTATAATCAAAGTGATTTGTTATTGTTTACTTGCAGTGTGCCGAATTCCGATATCCCTTAGGAATGAGCGATATTTTTAATCGCGTAGCGTAATAGCGTAATGTACATGTATTTTTGATATTGACCAGGCTTAGTATCTATTCATCACAAAAAGTTTCATTCGAATGCGTCCAGTAGTTTCGGAGATTAGCCCGGACAAACAAAGACGGAAAAACAGACAGACAAAAAAATTAAAAAGCCTTGAAAAGTGTTCTAACACTATTTTAATATGGCCCCCAATTAGTTTTTCGTAAACATATCCAATGTACAGGCACACGAATTGAACTGTTTTATTATATGTATAGATTAGATAATTTCTTGTGCTCTACGATTTTATTGTTAAAAGCAATCTTTATAATTATATACGTTGGGTATTATCATATATAAATAGCGTCTTATTTTTCGGTACAATTGGTCATACAGTGTAATAGTGACATAATAGTTCCCAGACAAGAGAATGTTAGAACCATAGAGATATATTACTTCTGATATCTATGGTTAGAATGCTCTCACATATTTTTTTACATTTTGACGTTGCTCAAGTCTGTGCTGCAATTTTTCATTTAATTATAATAAAACTTTGGCAATTTATGTTATAACACACGATTTTTACACGACGAAACTTTGCCAATAAATAAAAAAAAACCGTAACATCTGGAACAGCTAAAAACAAGTAAAGTTATTATCACTTTTTTGCCTATATGCCCTTTCTCATATATTACGCGAAAAATGTTATTAACAGCGATCTACCACCATTTTGTTATAGATAGATACTAGGTAGTATTTAATTGAAAATTGGGAAGAAGAATAATATCTCGGAGAAGACAATTTTTTATTAATATGTATACCTACAGCAACATTTATGTTAATTATAAGGTTAACGTGACGTCATTTAATAAGACGTAGTGAGACGCTTTATGCATGCATGCAGTCGAATTAGGCCAGCACGACAGGGGAGGTACTTCTCGCTTACACGGTACCGGCGTAATGTAACAGCTGTGCTGTCGCGTTTCGAGCAGTGTACAAGTAGTCGGTGGCCCGTGGAGTGGGGAGAAGGGAAGACGGGCAGCGCATCTGTATAACCTTTAACCTGATGTCTATGGGCATCGGTAGATGTGATATAGTGTCCGATTGCTCGTAGTACTATAAAAGAAACAACAACAAAGTAGAATGTTTGTAAAAGAGGAAAGAATATTTCAGGAATAAAATCCTACTACAGATAGCGGTGTCTCGGTAGTTCACCGTAATCCCCCCAAGACCCAACCGATTGTAATGAAATTTTATGAACACGAGTTGTACCTTCCAAATTAATCGAAATATAAGATTTGGACGTGGTTGTTTTTATTTTTAACGCACATCAGACAAAGCTATCATAGTCAACCTACTGTAGTCCACTGTTGGACCTAGGACTCTCCCATAGCACGCCACTGGCGACGATAGGAAAGGATAGCCGATCCCACTCACTGTCTACTGTCGCTCCAGACAAAGCTGATTTGAATAATCAGATCTGAAACATGTGAATATGCAATGCAGATATATGGTGACAATCATATGGGATTCTGTAGCCTGTCTTTACTCTATCCCTCAAGTTCAATAGTCATGAACTCTTACAAAACACGTTAAAACGAAGCAGTCGCTCCACGAATGCGTTACATGAACGCTACTTTCACCTGTTGTACCTTCCGTAATGTAACAATGAAAACTCTATAGAGACGGCCGCCGTAGCCGAAATCGGCTAGGGGGATATTATTATTATTATTATTAATGTAACAATGACACCATCTCCTTAGATTGATTAGACGAGACTCAATATAAATGTCCTAAATATTCTAAAACCAATTAAAACAATCTCGAATATTAAGTTTTTATCCAGAACGGTGTAGGTGCTGACGGTAAACCTTGGGCAATTGAATTGAGGGGGATCTTTGTACTCCTCTTACAAGAAGAGGGCACTGATTGGCAGGAGAAAAAGACACTTTTGAGAATCGAACATGGAGTGCGGATGGAAAATTCATTATTTCCCACTGCCGCGAAGTTGAAGAAATTGTAAATTTCCTGCAGGTGGCGTCCGTCCCTTAGGTACAGCATCAGGGTATGATGCTGTAGTTGACTTGATTATTACTTTTAGAAGACCATCAGACGCGGTGGGTGGAATTTAATGACAATGATGACCTAATTCCGCCTATTTGCCATATGATTAATTGCTAAAATTGACACTAATGTATTATAATGTATATCGTTTAATTTTTAATTTAATTTTAAATTTGTTTTGATTTTGTTTGATTTTAATTGATTGATTTTTTGATTTTTTTGATTGATGGATTTGCTTTATTTGATTGATTTGATTGATCCCTCAATGCCAAAATTGGCTACATTACAGGTCGCACTTGAACCAGGAGTCATAAAGGAGAAAACAAAAAAGGTCGCCATCGCCGAAATCGGCGTGCAAAGTATTATTATTATTATTAATTCTGATTTTTACGACAAAGAACTATAACTATGAATGCTTACGCACGGTTATTTATAAAACCCTTTTATAACAGCTTAATTCAATTCCTCCTTAACAAGGTCTGTCAACGAACAATATAAACATCGTGTCACGATTATTTTCCGCACCGTCGAATGTGTGGGTCCGCTGTAGCGCTCAGAGAGCAATCGTAATGGAACTAAGATATGGGGCAACAGGCAAAGGGTCTATTTATACGCCTTGACATCTCGCAATAATAGAATTGTGATATGATCGGTATCAATTTATATTTAATTTTTATTGACAATATATATTTTATTTCGATTACGATTATAAATAATTATACTTGAAGATAAAACTTTAATTTGTAAAAAAAAATATACGTATGATACGACCCGATTAAATAATTAGTACGTGCTGTCTAGTATTATACTGTCTTATACAGTCTAATATACAGTAATTCAGTGAAATTCCCAACAATTAAAAGACCACTGTATAATTAGAATGAATTACAATAATTTTAAAAAGAAGAAGGTGGTAAAATAATGCAATTCCAATTCCTTATAAAATATTTAATTTCTTATCCCAACTCCATAGGTAAATTAAAAGTTAAGTCTAACTATACGTTTATTTTTATAAAATGTAAGCAATTTGTTTAACGATTTTATCACTGTCATATTATAATTTTAATATTTTTAACTGTCCCTACAATTGAAAACAATAAAACTATTATGACCTACTCGTATCTTTAAAAAATATTTTTATTCTTAAAATATTATTTTTTCTGAAGGCAATTCGCACTAAGTTAATTCTCACTTACTATGGACTATCCCCCTCCCCCCTGCCTGATGTAAAAAATAACCGTTTCGAGTAATTGCCCGGTAGGTTAAGGTTTTTTCGCCCTTGGCACCGTAATGTCTGGCAATATCGGCGAATCAATGACCGGCGCATTGCGGCCACCACTGAACTCATAGGAAATATCGTTTTGCAAACGAAATTGACTTTAGAAAGCGTTTTCAGGGATATTTAATGTACGACAAGAACCTATCGTTTTTACAATATACATACACACACATATTACGTTACAAGGTAAGGAGTAAACGTAGGAAAGCGGATCCCAGACTACGAAGTGTCACGTAAGATTAGACACAGAGAGAAAAAAAATATAGATAGAGAGAGAAAGATACAATAACTAAACGAAACTGTAAATACTGAAAATTCGCTCACTTGCCGATATAAACAAATACATGCAAAATGAAGTGGACATATGCAAAATATTGAAAATAGGGGAAGTGACCGGGAAAGTAGGTAAATAAATAATCAGTCAAACCTTCCCTGTTTATAATTATTATATAGATGTAAACTCAACACGAATATCATAGGCACAACCAAAGATTAAAAATATTGCTGTAGGCCCAAGATGTTTTTCAATTACAGGAAGTTTGATTGACTTCAAATTTTCCGCTTCAGACTTGTACATCCATGTTTATAATATACAGTAGTAATGGAACTCCAGAGTCGTTTCAACTTAGTTATTCGATATATAATTAATTACATCACTGACATTTGGAAATTCCATTTGGTTTTGATGACACATTTATGAAATATTTAATATCACTTGTTTTTTTTGTGGAGTGGAGGAAACGGCGTAATTTAGTACCGCGGCGAACTCGTGTACAACTTGGGAAACTTCCATGTCGTAACTATTACTGGTAACATTATGTAGCAGCGGTTGGAACGGTGGGCCAAGCTCGATTTACTATCAGGAAAAACTTCTTTAAAAAGGAAGGCCGTTGTTGTTCCAAAACAATTTCAATTATTTCATTCTCTGATAATGTACACAGCACATACGTTTGCTAAATTTTACAACCCTGATTAAGCCCGCATTGCATGTAAGTTGCGAATTCGAATCAAATCTGTAAAAGGTTGGCGCTGGTATATTCAGTATGAGAAATTTAATTAAATATTCTTTTTAGTTACCTTTTTGAGAGCACAAAGTTTATCAATGTTTTTCTGAAATTACTCGAATAAGGGTCGCCTCCCTGCTTTTATAATAGTGACCTAATTAGACATTGTATGGAATGTGAAGAAGTATGCACACAAAGTCAACTTTTGAAGTAATATGTGTATCGCGTAAAAGAAATAGTCAAAAACACTTTACGCTTTACTTAACTACTTAAACGCCTTAGAATATTCATACATATCGATTTTATATTTTAGACTTGCTACGTTTTGTATATTAGATATACTAAGTACAAATCTTAAAATACTAAATTCTTTCTTTACATGCTAGTTTATTTTTATTTTACGGCTTTTTTTGATTAGGGTAATTAATGTACTCATGTAAGTGACTGTCTCGTCCTTTTGAGAAATAAATTTCTTTGTATACACGTGTAACTACTGAACTGACTGAAATATTATTGTCTGTGTATTAAATCTCGAACCAATAATAATTATAATCCACTTCGACCCGTGATAAATTAAGACAGATAATTACGCAGACTCATTTAGAAATACGAAATAGAGTTTAATTTGCTGAAAGCGTTACGTTAAAGTATTTAGAAATATCAACGCCTGTTCTCTTTGGATCTTACTATTATCAAATATTAAATCACTACGTAGTATAAAACAAAGTCGCATTCGGCCGTCTGTATGTCTGTATGCTTATATCTTTAAAATTATGCAACCGATTTTGATGGGGGTTTTTTAAATAGATATAGTGATTCAAGAGAAAGGTTTGTATGTGTATAATAACTATATTTTTCAAGTCCGAAATCCACGCGAGCGAAGCTGCTGGCGGAAGCTAGTATTTGATTATAAAATACACAATATTTTTTAGTTTCCTTTGTGTATTATTTTATTGTGTATTATTAGCATCATTATTTTTCTTTATACTTACATAGTTTCACAACCACATAATATAATTATTAATCAATGTGTCCTTTGCATATTTTTTCTTTTCTTCTTCAAAATCACCAGGTTAGGTCGTTCAGATTTTAGATTTATCATACAAACATTGAGACATTGATGATTGATTAATTATTTAGCATAAATAATTAATCAATGTATTAAAAGGATTGGCAAACTACCCTTCAATTTGTATTGTTCTAAAATGGTCTACGTCCCTTTCTACTGTTAATATATTTGTTTTGTATCAGATCCTCTATGAATTATCAATTCGTTTCTCAGACTTATAATAATGTATTAATATTATATTGTGGTCTATCTTCAAAATACTAAATGCCTGATTGGTATGTGAAGTATATATATCTGATTTAGTTACATTATAATATGGAAATTGTTACATTAATATTTTTCCTTTCAATACTTTGGAGTAGGTTTTATGCGGGCAGAAGCAATGAGGAATAGTTACTATATTATAATTTTCATAAGTGCTTATGCGTTTTAAATGTATTGTTACTTAGTCGCCATATGAAATATGCAGGGAACAAAAAGGGAATTAATTGAAAACCAATATCAACGTATAAATTCTGTCCGTGTCCACTACCGTGTGCACAGTAACAGTTTCGCGCCAAGTTATGAATGTAATATTTTCTAAAGATCTTTATTTCAAATTAGTTACTTAAGAACCCAGAAAAATTGTAACCGACAGGGGTTACACTATACCTGTAGGTGTCAAAGGTAATGCTGTCGATTCCCGGAATTGATTCAGGTTGGACGGCAAACCCCGTAATAAATTCCAAACCCGATTCTTGACTAAACTATTCTTAGTCAAAACTACAATTAATTAAGCACGTAGTTAAACGTTAAAATTCGCTGAAATTAAGTTTTGAAGTTTGAAACACAGATTATTCCCACATAAGGAAAAAAAATGTAGTTAAAGATTCATATTATAATAGCGAAAGCAAATTATTGTTACAGCGATTATTGGACAATAGTTGCACATAAAAAATTGGTTCTAGTTTCATTTTGAAAAACTACAAGCCTTAGATATGCAGAATTATAAAGAGGGGTTTTTCTAAGCCTAATGAAAGTACAATTTGTTATCGCCAAATTTCAACTGTAACTGAATAAATATAAATAATATATAGACAAACTCTTAAATATTTAATTTATAGAAGGTTTTATTATTTTGGCGTCAAATGTTTATGAGTGAGATTTACAGTGAAATTAAATCAAAACAAATTTGACACGGATTTTGAAATTACAAACAAATCTGTTGGATAAATACGAAGGATCGCGGTCAACCTTCTGGTTTAATGATATAAACACATATATGAAATAATTTGGCATCAATCTCATATTATAATATAGGTATTGTAACTATAGAAATATATGCATTTAAAGTAAAATGTTCATAATATTGAAAATGGTATCCATTGATTTATTCCTTTTATCATTTTTTAAATTTATTTATTCTCTAAAAAGGATAATTAGAATTAAAATTGCATTTCATGAAAATTTTAATATTTAAAGTACAAAGTACACTTTGGTTTTAGATTCTTATATTTTTATGTCGATGTAATATATAATATAGACATTAAAATATAAAAATATTACACAGACAAGAAGTAAAATGATATTAAACCCTTCATCTGTACTCTCACCCTACCTACTGTGAAGATGTATGTGTGCAAGTTAAGCCTAGTGCTATTTGTTGTAGAACTAGAAATTGGCTCCTTTTCACGTTGTACGGATGCTTTGGTAAGTTAATCCGTACAAAGGACTTACCGCGCACAGGTACCCATCAACATGTTGAAATATAAACGTAATTGCGGACCAGTACATAATCTCCTTTGCTTTATGAATGTAATATTTGAATGTGCTTATGCACCTACTTATTTTTTGTCCCACAGATTAGCACACTTATAATTGTAGGTGAAATGTGATGAGCAAATACTGTATGATTTCATCATTATACCGAATAATATTGTAGAGTAATCGTGTTTCTCTTCTTAAACAATATACATCTATAAATATTTTAAAAAGGAGTCAACCGGCTGTGTCTTTCTGTCCTCCTGTCTGTCTGAACGCGATAATCTCGAAAACTACCTAACGGATTTTTATCGGATCTGTAAGGTGACAAGGCCTCAACGGCTAACCTCGTTAGAACGTATAACGTAAGGTTAGTCTCGACTCGTCTCTGGCTCAATTCCCCCTTGTCCCTCATAAGAAGGATATAAAATTCAGGTCCTTTGCAGTATATTCCCAAACTATAGTTTGGGAATATACTGCATCAACAGCATCTTGACGCATATTATACTTAAAATGTGTGATATAGACGTGTGTCCAACTGGTTTGTCAACTAATTCATAACCGGAAAGGCCTATAAGTACTCGTCCCATCCGGAACACAGAAACCCCTAAAACATGCACAGCCAATCGTCGTCGCCGAGCCTTGTTTTATGACTGAAAATTAAATGTAATGTAGTGGAAGCTCCATACTCTTAATGAGAGGGAACCTCCACGATTGATATGTTTTCAATAAAAAACATATCAATTTGAATTTAAAAGAAAAAAGTACAACTCTTTGACAACTCTTTGAGATTTACAACAGGACGAAATAGATATGGAATGAAAGTATATATCAGTTTAGCTAGGGATATAATCGATAAGATATTAATAATGTATTAATGTGGCAATAAATATATCAAGAATTTAAAAAAAAATCCAGTTTTTACTACGACATCCGTATCTCAATGATGGCAATGGGTCAGCATTGTTATGAATCAGTTATATTATCACCGTCAAAGACATTCATTACTACACATATAGTTGAAGTATCGTCCACTTTCACTCTGCGACCCAACTAACTTAGAAAATCAAGCTATGCTGCCAAATCGTTTAAAACATATCAATCGTGGAGGTTCCTCTCATTAAGAGCTGTGGAGCTTCGACTACAGTAGTGAAACCTAATCTCCTATTTATATTGCAACAACTTTATATTTTATCCTAGTGGGTTTTTACGTCATTTTATTTATTTTTCTTCGAAGTCCCGACATTTTAGTTCTATATTTCTACCCCAAACCTACTACTCACTTACCAAATTACTGCTTCACCCTATTTTAATAAATAAGTAATTAAATTAAGGAAGAGAAAAATGTATAAAATTAATTTAATTTAATTATCCGATGTTAGGAGAAGGTGAACGTCGTAACATACGAGAAGCTAAAGAGATTAGCAGTGGACACGATCAACTTGAAAATACTCCACCAACAAGAGCTCTGCTCTTAAGCTAAAGAAGAAGATTACTCGAGAGAATGGTTAAGTTTTTAAGAGGTTCACTTATGCTAAATTTTGGTCATAGTAGGCAGGATATGTTCATCATTCACGATGCATGATTTTCGCACCTTTGTTTTTAACATTATGTGGTAGCTAATTTACGTCTTCATATAAATATACTGTGCGCGCGTTGCTACGCCATCAACAGAATACGTCAGCATGTCGATCTGTCGAAAATTGGCGATACCAACGAAGAAAACTTCGTGGGCGCATTCAGAATAACTTTACTAAAAATCATCACGTTCTGAAATGCATTGTGCATTACGATTATACAAAGGACACAGAGACAAATATACATTTTTATATACAAATAATACATTCGTGTCTGTGAAACAATGGAAATACACACAAAATTTCAATTCAATCGGACAAGGCGTTTAGGAGTTGAAATATCGACAAAAGCGCCATCTATCGGATCAAATTGTATTTTTAAGCATGCAGAAAGCCATCGAAATACCCATATAAAATTTTAACTCAATCGGTTGAGCCCTTTAGCAGTTTACGTTTTTCCATGGGAATGAAACATTTTCCCGTGGTAAAAAGTAGTCTACGTTAATCTGTGATAGAGTAGCATTCAAATGTTGAAAAATTTTTTTTAATCGGTCCAGTACTTTCGGAGCCTACATTTCAAGTGAGTTTTAATACATTTTATTCACTTTTCCTCCCCATTACCGTAATAAGTATTATTTGAACTCAATGACTTGTTAATATCGAATAAATTGTGAAATTTACGATTTCAATTGCTGATAAAGTGCTTTAATCATAAAATAATATTAATATGATGTTATGAATATATTATGAAACTGTTGAACGTTGTTTTAAGCGTGGAAATTCAACATGTTATTATAAGGCTTTATTCTCTTCAAAATTGTGCTGGAAGCCACGGAAAATTAATTACTGTAAATACCGAAAAAATGATTTTCATTTCGGACATTTAACGGGTTTAAAATCAAACAAATGAGATTTGTACTTAAAACGTACTACGAGCTTCGTTCACTTATCGATAAAAGTCGAATAAATCTCGGGTTTCTTTGAATGAATGCCAAAACAATTAAGAATGAATTTACAACAAATTTGATCTTTTTTGGAAAGCCGTTCTTGAAAAGATCCAAATGAGCCGTACCTTTTCCTCTCTGGCTGCGTTTGTTGTTTTCAGTTTATATTAAATTGTAATTGTGAAATAACTTTTTTATTGCATAAGGGGACAAATTCATTTGTCTCTTTTTCCTTTTGATGACGACCAACGCCCATACATAAATGTTACGTACATACCCTCCTTTCTACCTCCTATTCTATAGGCGACCGGAAATTCACAAACCGCACGAAACGCGACTGCACAGCTGTCATTTTACGGTGGCCTCGAGTACCAACTCGGTCGCTATTGCCTAATTCGTCTGCAATACAGCGTACACTTCTTACTTATTTATGTGATAGCTATTTTTTTTTTGCTTTTCATTTTAAAAATGATCTTAAAAAATTTGATCTCATTTCTTTTTATTGTTAAACTTCTTTCTTATTTCTTTCAGGACGAGTTTAAATAATTAAAAACTATTATCTCCCAGATTATAAGCATGAGGTAGTGCCGTGGGGGTACAGATAAATCGGCAGGACTGGGGCGGATCCTTTAGCTAAAATGATGGGTGCACTATCGTGTTTCGTGAGCCCTGTGAGTAACCGTTGGCACACCGGGGCATGGCGACAGTTAGTTCCGCTTAACACTTGCACGCCTAACACACACACACACTTTTTTAATGGTATAGGTGGGCAAATGAGCAGTCGGAGCCATTTTCATGAGTACCGACACCCATAGACATCCGCATAGAGATGCGCTGCTCTCTTTTACCTCCTACCTCCATGGGACTTGATGATGATGAGTTAGTTATGTATTGATCTATCAGAGCTGTAAGTATATTTATATATGTACAGCTCTGATACATAAAATCTGAGTTGTTCGTTACGTACCAAGTAAAGCTGGCAATAAACTATTCCGTTAAGCAAATATGGTAGGAAGGTAACGTTCCCAGCAACATAGAATTGAGTGACCGTCGACTGGGAATATAATTCGAAGTGGCTCGCAGCTCGCCCGAGTTGGATCCAAGTTATGTGTGTGTGTGTGTGTGCAGATGCTTGAATAAATAGATGATATGTGACCATATCTGATCATAGTATATTCGAGTGTGATACCTTTATGTTTATAAAATAATGCTAAATTTCAGCCGAATTTGCCGGTACACTGGAGAGGTACCTCTCATTGACATGGCGTTAAATGTCAGCTGTACTGTCGTGTTTACTGTGTGATTTCCGGAGGCCCCTGGAGAGGAGGTAAAAGTGGAAGAAAGAAAGTACAGTTTGTTGACACCTTAGGAATGGTTTGATATATTAAAACATGTTATACTAGTATTGCGCATTCGAAGATTAGCACGTAACTAGATAACCCTGTAGATACAAATATGAGTACTTAATGACTATAGGTAGTTAAAGAATTTATAATATAGGTAACTAAATATGCTTGTTTTAAATTCTTGAACATAAATAACATAAGTAGAATTTCTTACTTTTGTCGACAAATATTTATTGATAGTGCTAAGAAATAAAAATATATCAGACTATAAATACAGAATACATATGTTTTTACGTCAAATAATACCTAAATAGCTAGAAACAAAGATATGACGTAAAAATTTGTAAGCTTAACACTAAGAGTAGGATCAAACGACTCGACGACGAATTTATTATACTATATTATATTATATACAATTGCAAGATTTATGTGAAACCAATTGTCTTAATTTTTTTAATTCCAATATAATCGTAATAACGGTTCGTCCATAAAAATTATGAGGGTAATAAGCCATGCCCTTTAAACTGAGAGACGAGAGCAGAGCAACTCTCCTCCTTTTTATGTCTAATAATAGAACATAAATTATATAAAATATTGAGCGTATTATGAAATATGAAACAGAGACCTTTGAGGTTAATAAATTTCGTAAGAACAAAAGAAATGATCATTTTATTTTATTTTTTTCATTTCGCCGCGGAATCGAACGGATACAGGGGTTTCTTTAACCATTGAAATGAGAAATTGAGCGACCTGGGGAAGACGCGTATAGTGGATTCTCATACTGATACTTCAATTTTACGTATGTACTTTGTATAAACTAATCCTGTATTACTCCTGTGTATAAACTAATCATGTATTCCTTCTTTTTATAAACTAATCCTGTATTCCTCCTGTGTATAAACTAATCATGTATTCCTCCTGTGTATAAACTAATCCTGTAGGTATTCCTCCTGTGTATAAATTAATCATGTATTCCTCCTGTGTATAAACTAATCATGTATTCCTCTTGTGTATAAACTAATCCTGTATTACTCCTGCGTATAAACTAATCATGTATTACTTCTTTTTATAAACTATTTCTTTATTCCTCCTGTGTATAAACTAATCACGTATTCTTCCTTTGTATAAACTAATCAAGTATATAAAATTCTCCCTCATAGGCTTTGATCTGATTAATATGCAGAACTTAGGCCGCTACAAATTTTAATATGTTAAGAGCTTTTTCGTTTATCTCAGATAAACTCCATTTCAGTTGGTTCATATAAATACAAGGTCAGCGACACGTTACTAACTCACGTTATCTGGAACAAAGCAAAGGGATATGTTGCCAAGGCCCCGGTTTACGAACAAAAGCCTCCTGGCCTTTCAAGCACTACTTCATCTCTAACTTGTGTAGCTGGTATAAATCAAAGTCAAATAAATTATATCAGATATTTGATGTAATAGAGTAATATATGTATTATATATCTTATAGCTACAGCGGGAGTTTCTTTTTTGGCTTATTGTAACGACCCATTCTTCTTACTGGCTAGTCATACCACATGAGTAAGTAAAGGCTTTACTCTGTGGTCATACTCAACTTGAACCCAAAAAGAAAGACATACGACGTATTTTGACTCATTTGACAAAAGGTTGACGTTTGAACAAGTGGGAAAATGATCATCGTCAAGTTTAAAACATCGTGGTTTGATGGGAATACAAAAATACGATAATCATCAACTACAATTTTCCCAATTTTACAAATTATTTTTACATGTATGTTTGTTTATGTGTCTATGTGTGTAGATAGACTAAATAACTTATGATCTGTTGCGTGTTCTTTATTGTTTGTTATACTCGAATAAGCTTCTTTAGCCTTTACAATTTGTTGGAAAATTAATCAAATCGCCTTCGTTTGGTTTTTAAAAATAAAAAAATAAATTTAAAAAAAAAACGTATTTTGTTCAATCAACAGGCAAAAAATACAAAATGGTAAAAAAAAACTACATAAAACTCTACTTAAAAGTTATCCGATGAAGCTGTTTTACAAAATATTTAATAAGTCGTTTTTTCAATGGCTGCGTGTTTAGTGTCACGTCCATTCGTAAACTTTTTTTAATTTCCGACCACGTGAACTTTTAAATACGTATTTTTCCTTTCGAAGTAGCACGATGCTTTCTTCACCTACGTCTTTTGAACTATAATCGTTTGTATATGCTTATATATACCTATACGTTTCTGAATTTGTATCGTTGTTTCACACCCTTATGAAATACCTTCCTACAACCTTTAACAAAGGTTTTACTAATAGGTTTACAAAGGCTGAGTTTCTATCACATCAGGGCTAAAGTTACATGTCATGGTCAGCGTGAATTTATAGTTAATATTCACTTTTTATAGCATAGTGGGACAAACTAATACAAATAACTTTCAATCTATACTATAGAAATAAAATTTTGTGTTTAGATTAACTTTAAGTATTTGTTAAGAATGTGTAAAGCTGATAAATATTTTAATGAAATTAATTTACATTATTAGTTATATAAAATAACACTAAACACATCTTACAGATTTTTAACACACTTCACCAATACTATTCCGGTCAAGATAACATGGTTTACAGGTACCTAAGAGGATTTTGAAAATTTGAAACCTAGGTCGGCAACTTGTATGAAATAATACACGGGTGAAACAGGGGGTAGCAGCGTGTTAATGTTAAATTGACAAGCAAATCTTTAAAGCTTAAGTTTATTTGATGTTTTAATCTCCGCTTACAAAGCGAGTTGGAATTAACACTTGGAATGGAACGTAATTTAAAGTTGGAGAATAGTTCTTAGTTCATTTTAATGTTTTATGAGAGCCTGTCAGTACTTAACATTTCAAGATCTTCGTCGTAAGTGAAATACGAAGATCTAAGTACATCTAAATTATAAAGATACTAGCCATGCCCAGCGGTTTCACCCGCTTAAATTCTGTCATACTACTGCAGTGGCAACTGGCGGCCTGTTTGTTGAGTCTAAACCATTCCCAAATACCCTTCAACATCCACAAAAAATTTCGGAATCTGTCCTTTACAATTATAATTGATTTGGATCAGGATTCCCACTTTCCTCACTTACAATGAACCACGTGTGTCCACACATTCCGCATAAATGTGTGTCCATACATTCCGCATAAAATGGAACAGTAAAGCTGCCACTTTGCGGTATCATGCGAACAAAGGCATATCATCGGTCTTGTCTAGATGTGGCTGGTTGCATTGCTGAAGGTCTAACGTTAAAGCTAGCGCTAGTTTCATCTTAATTCGTAGCTACAAATCTAAGAGAAAAAAAAGAACAAAAACTCATTGGAGGCGATGCTAAAATAGTATTAGAACATTTTTCAATGTTTTTTAAATTTTTTGTGTCTGTTTGTCCGTTTTTCCGTTTGTCTGTTTGTCCAGGCTAATCTCCGAAACTACTGGTCGGTTTTTATGTTGTATAGATACTAAGCCTGGACAACATCAAAAATCCTTCTTACTGCGGTAAATTTGCTCATTCCTATGGGAAATCGGAATTTCGTCACACTGCAAGCAAACAATTACAAATCACTTTGATTATAATATTATTATGCTACGCGAACGAAGTCGCAGGCACGAACTAGTTAAAAATAAAAGTTTATTCAATAAGCTTTTTTTAAATTATGTAGTGAAATAATTGGAAAATATTCAATATTTTATTTTAAGATGTTTTTTTTTATATTTATTTTTATTCATAAGTCACGTGACGCGAAACGACATGATTGGCGACGAAAATTGACGATGCGTAACTTGTGCGTAAACCGTGGTAACCTGTTACAGTTGCGTTCCGAAATTTACTGTTAGTATTGATCACTTGTTAAAATTCTAGCCACAGTATGTATTTGGCAGCTGTACCAGTTCTAAGTAGTACTGGCAGTGGTTTTTGGAACTTACGTCACTTAATACTTGAGTTTGAGGTTACTCAGCTAATACGTTACAAGACGCCATCTTGCCTAAAGAAGCGTTTTCGCGGGTTTTATAAATTATGAATATTGAATTTGAAAATTTAAAGCAAATACTTATCAGAATTCAAAAAAACTATATAATATGTTCCTTGATCCCTAATAAATATTCTGAAGTTGTTTTTAAAAACTAGTCAAACAGTCTATTGAAGTAAAATGTCCTCGAGAAAAATTCAGTATATTTCAGCTAGTAAATACTCCTAATGAAAGATATTATTGAATTATGTTTCCTCTTTCTCGTATAGCCAATCTTCAATTAAACCTTAGCAATCTAAAATGCCTGTTCGCGTATCAGCACAACGAAGCTACTGGACCATTTCCGCTACTTCAACGTCGGCTTCTCCAGCTACATAATACATTACAATACCGGAAACAAGACATTTGAAATTCTTATATTGCATGGGTTTATATTTATATTCAGAAACTACTGAACTGATTGTGACGAAACTTTGGCAAGATCTTATCAACCAAGAGGGAGGGTTTTTGGTCCTACAATATGTTTGTCATTTATTGCTTTTTCTTTATTTGCATTGCAGCGCACACCGGATGCAGCGAGAATATTTAACATCACACAATATTTACAAAAAGACGCATCTGTATATGAGGATGTTAATGGTTGGTCGGCAGCCACCAAATGTTTGAGATTGTTTCTTTAAGTCCACAAAACATATAATAATAATTAAATCTTTCAAACAACTGATATTGTTAGTTTTAGGTATATTGCGAAGTAGCTAACAACGAGAGGAGTATTTAATGTATAGCTAGAATTTCTCATCAATAACTTGACCAACTTCGGTAGCTCTCGAATTTAGTTTCGTCAAACAAACTGACCGTCCGACCACTCTCGAAGTCGACTAACGGTCTTGGTTAATAGGATTTCCTCAGGATATTGATTCTATGTAAAATATTTGTGGTTGGAACGGTGTGTTTCATTCGCTCAACTTCTGTAACATAACTAGCGACTTACGTTGTCTTTACTCAAATATATTCCCTTACTATCTTTAGGTACAATTCGTCGAAAACTTTGGTCTCTTGGTCTTAATTGTGAATATTGTGAATATCTTGGTCAAGTAGGTAAGACATTCCTCTCACTCACACTTTTGAAGGAAAGCAAAGCAATCGTATCATCTCCAAAAAAACGGTAAAGTAAATAGTTCTCAATAAAACACACTTAATCTTGTTCAGTAGTGACGACTGTATAAAGGCAATATAAAAAACTGACCAGTTTATACCACAAACAGTGTTAATTTTGCAATTTATTTTAAATTTGACAAACAGCAGTTATAATCCCTACAGCTAATTAGTGCATATGTTAAAATAGTGAAAAATCGCAACAACAGCTTAAATACAACCCACCATTCACAACATGAAACAATTCACTGAAATACGACACACTACACAAACGACACTGAAATGCTGCTGGAGCCCGATTGTTCCAATATAAACTTGGATCGAGTGTGGGTTGAACATATCCCCGGCCTTAGTAACCACTCATTGATACTTTTAACATTAACACCCCAAAAGAAAAATACAGAGATATCAAAAATATTGATCAAAGCGTACTAAGAGAAACAATCCAACTGGTTGACTGGAGAAGTATCGGACAGATCCCAAACGTCAATGATAAGATAGGAGCTTCTAATGACAGTCTTATGTACATAGGTATTCGATCTAATAGCACATTTCAAAACCAAATTCATAAAGCAAAGGATGGTATGTCAGGCCAGGAAATGCTTACAGAAGATCTCGAAAAAATAACTCAGCCATCAAAATGGAGTATTACAAAGAAATTAAACGTCAGGTATCTCTTGTAATTACCCGAGAGACAGTAGTACACTTCAAAACATATATTATAGATAACTCTAAAAATATCCGCGTACTGTGGGAACATTTAAAAGATAATATAAACTTCAATAATATAAAATTCAAGACCCTTATCAAATAAACAGTTCAAAGTAGTAGAAAAAAGTTACTTTCTTGAGGTCCCGGGAAATAACGATACTCCACAATCAACATAAGATATGAGAAAAATACTAACTTGGCCATAAACTTTTCGTTCGAGCCTATAAACGAAAACGCTGTGTGTATTTTGATATTCCTGCGCGAGAACATAATTATATCCCCATATCAAAACAGTTCAAAGATACTTTGCATGGAACATCGTAGACACATACATCTCGCCACGCTTCTCTTTGGAGTCATACAACACAAAACAACATCGTACCTATATGACAAGCTGAAATGGACACGTGAAAAGCAAAATACTTATTTTATGCGCACACCTGTAGGTTTGCTGATCACGTATCCTTACCGTACGTTCAGAGGTAGCTTTAGGCATGCAGCAACGAAATGCTGGAATGACTTGCCACCGCCAATACGAGAAACAAAAACGCTTACTTACTTTAAATGCAAGATAAAGTCTTATCTATTTAATCTGCAAATAAGCAAGTAAATCACAGTATTTCTTATAAGTATTTGACCATTTATAACAATGGTATGGGTATGGTATGGGTATTTCTAATTTAAAATAATTTAACAAGTGTTTATAAACAAAAAATAACAAGTGATTTTAGTGAATAACCTATAGACTCATATGGACAAGTGTTTGTAACATAATCAGAACAGTTTTAACTATTCCATAATCGTCTGCATAATAGAATTAGTGTTGAGTGATATTTCTAATATTAAACTATTTTAAAGTGCCTATTATAAACACTATATATTTAGAAACTCAAATTAAAAACTAACTAAAAGTGTCAAGTGCAAAAACAAAGTCATTAACATCAAAGTTAAAGTGAAACACGGATCTCTTTGTTCGATTTGAAAAGTGGACTTTGAACAAAGAAGTAACGGTCTTACTTAAAGTAGTAGCACATCAGCGTATCAACAGATTACTAAATTCAACCCGATTCGTAATCGCTTCACCGGCTCAGTTTTTCTTACGCTGGTAACAAGCATTGAGGACACCAAGTTCGAACCCCGCACAAACATTCGACTTTTTGTAATTTAATTAATTTGCATAACACGATAAATTGAACATACTTGAATTGAACTGAACTTGAATCAGAATAGAAAAATTAAAAAGGCAAAAAATTAAAATTATAGTTAATACCCGATTGTCATCGC
>LUGF01026591.1:83588-95830 GCA_001625245.1 Calycopis cecrops | reverse complement strand
GTCTTACATCACACATTCGTTTCGGTTATGAAATTGCATTATTTATTTATAAGCCTCTTTTAGAACTCGCAGCCTTTTATCTTAGCATACATGATTAATAGCTCGTTACATTCCCTATTGAGCTGCTGTGCTAATATAACTCATAATTTTTGTAAAAATATACACACTAGCTGCGCCCCTCGGTTTCACTCGCGTAAATTTCGATCCCGTAGAAAATAGAAAATCATCCCGTGGCATCCCATTTCATGAAAATGGGTTCACCAGTTTTTGCGTGAAAGAGTAACAAACAAACAAACGAACAAACAAACAAACATACAAACTTTCGCATTTATACTATTAAGTAGGAAGTAGATTATTCACGTCTTCTCGCTAGTTCTAACCTAACTAACCTAACGGGGTCTCTAGACAGAGAGTACAGAGTGACACATATCGTATATACGATAATAAAAGGTTATGATGCATTTCAGTCCCAAGTGGTATTTGCATGGTTGTGGTATCTCCCGCTCACAAGGCATCGTGACAAAATGACCGCTATGTTGTGGCGTTTCGTGGGGTTTGCAAGTTTCTGCTGGCCATCTTATTACGTTATTACTATAATTTAAGACGACGATAAATAATTTGCGTCCTGCGTGCCTCGCTTTAATATTTCAACGTAAATGTTGCCGCGACATTTTTGTACGCCTCTTATCGCCTCAATTTGAATATTATATTAGTCGTAATTTATGTGTTAGCTTATCATTGTAATACTGTACAACAGTGTTGATATTAATAATATAGTTTCTTCGAATTTCGATTGAAGCGGCTGTGTCACAGCTCCATCTAACGGCTATCCTATAAAACAGCTAACATCAGCACAGACTGAAGAATTGCTGCTGCTAGTCCTCCATAAGAGCGTGATAAAGAACGGCCACAAGCTGCTTAAAAAGCGGCCCTGCGACGTTGTCCAGGTTATCACTCCACCGGGTAAAAGGCCGTTTAATACTGAGCTATCCGCCACAATTATCAATGATGTAGGATGATATATGAATTATATGCACACGTAAGTGCAAACTCTATTTTATCGTTCTTCTATTCCCAGAGAATCAGCGGCCGCGCCGGCTCAAGCATCAACATCAAGGAACAAAGTTCTTTTCCTTTGTCGATTTTAATTGAGCGGTTTTAATACGAAGTCATAGATGAGACACATTATTGAATTATATATCATTAGAATTTATAAGTATACTAGCTGCGCCCCGCGGTTTCACCTGCGTAAATTTCGATATCGTGGAAAATTATCCCATGGCATCCAAAAGGAACATTTTTTCCGGATAAAACTTATTAACACATAGGATTCCATCATATGTAGAGAGTAACATATTAGAGTAATATAGAGAGTAACTTGGATTAACACAGGATAGAATCCTATGTGTTAATTCAAATTACTCTCTATGTGTGTGCCAAATTTCATGCCAATCGGTTCAGCAGTTTTTACGTGAAGGAGTAACAAACAAACATACAAACTTTCGCATTATATTAATAAGATTGCTGGACGTCGGCAGTATTGGTGTTCCCCAAAAATCTATGTCCTGTTGACATACACTAGACTAGTCTACATACATAGATCAGGGCTTATTTTTTTTAAGTCATTAAATGGAGACTATGTCCACCTGTGAACCGATAAAGGCAAATGATGATCACAAAAAATAAGCTAACGAAACAAGCAATATAACATGCGCTATACAATTTTACGCCATTTAGGGCTACAAATACCAACGTTCCAAAGATTAATATCGCCGCAAACGGACGGTCGTCATACATTATTAACCGGTGAAAAACGGGTCATATCCGGCAATAACCGGTTATATCCGGCCGCCGGTTCAACATCTGGAATTTAATGAAACAGCGGTCGCGTGCCGCCATCGATTACCTGCCCTACACGAATATTTAATAGAACTATTTGGGAGACGTCACGTTACTTTTCATATTGATTTCGGTAACTCGCACAAGTTATCTGCCGTAGCAATGAAACTACTTTAACAGATTTTATCGTTGTTTATTATGTTATTTAACAACCCTGACGTTTTTTATTCATCGTACATCGTCAAATTGATTTAAAAAATCTGAACTTTAACAAGTACATTGTTAAATAACCAATTAGACTGCGATAAAATTCTTAAAGTATTTCATTGTGATGGTAGGTAATCTTTGAAAATAATATAATAGGATCCTATCATGAAAATTCTTTCACTAACATTAATCTACATTATTCAGCTATAACATAGGCAATATTATTATAATGGCACAAATTTTATCTTTCACACCCAGCGAAGTGTAAAATTCGTGTCACGGGCATTGTGGTAGAAGTCCTTTAAACGGCTCGACATTTTTCATTAAATTTTCTGTGTAAAATCGGTAGGTGTGAGAATAAAATGTAAAGTACCTGATATTTTCAAGAGATCGAAAAGCGGGTGAAACCAAGTGGAGTACTTAGAATATAAATGAAAATCTCGTGTCACAATGTTTCTGGGACAATTCTCAAAAAAACATTGGATTTAATGAAGTATCACAATTACAATTTTATCTTTATAATTTTTTGTAAATTTATTTATCTTTGTAAATCTTATTACATATACCTAGGCCTATTTTTTTCAACCATTTTTATGTTATAAGGGGCAAACGAATAGGTGATTTGTGACCCATGACAACCGTCGTCCATAGACTTTCGCAAAAATAATAAGACTTTTAAAGAAAATGTATGCTCTTTTCTTGAAGAACTCAATTATAACTTATCCGTGATATTTTTATTAGCACAGTAACGAGTGCCCCGGTCAGCTAATTATTTATAAAAAATGCACACATGAATATTCCGCACATCTTTAACTAACTAAATTAAAAATCTCTAGTAGTTCTGGTTCAATAGTCCAACGCTTGATGAACTTTTATAATTCCTATGTGACTGCAAGCAATTTCCACGTGGCCAGTGGAGCCAATTCGATCAAATGTACACAATCACATTGAAGCGTGTTCCGTCTCTAGCTCTCAGGGGATTCTTGCCGGTGTGGCCACAGCGTCAATCAATACTGCCAACGAATACAAGCATAAAACAATTTCAACTATACAAAGAATATAAAAATATTGGTTGAATCGGCAGGCTTTGGTGATGCGAATGTCTATGGGCGTTAGTGATCACTTTACATCAAATTCCCCAACTGCTCGTTTGCCTCCTATGCTATAAAAAAGAGACGATCCCTTCAACTAGCACTAAAATGCGGAAAGCTTAAACGCCCTTCCAGTTTTTCGAAAATCGAATCTTCACGTTTTGAGGTCCCTGAAGTTTCCGACATATTTTCCGATTTACATAATTGTGCATGCACATCTGTAATTTGGATACCAGAAATAACTTGTAAACGACTTTTTTTGTGACGCAGGTAAAATGTCAACAATTCCAACCAGCAATGGGTGAGCCGGAAAGGAATGTCGGAGTCGGCACAAGAAGCGTGCTACTGCCTACTAAAAAGCCCTCGGTCGCTGTGGTGAGGGGTATCTTGGGTTTAGCTACCTACCTAGCTAGCGACCAATCCAAACGCAGTTTATTTTAGCATTTGCAGTCATTAGATATCGCTGAAAAATTAATCAATCTGGCTTGATAGGTTTTGAGTAATCTGCAATAGAAATCGAGAAATTTGTGAACACTTGACAAACAAGATTAAAATCGGTTATTTCGTTCAAGATCGTTATATAAAATTTCATTAACGATATCTTGATGAAAATAATCTTCAATGAAATTGCCGATTTCAATTTGTTTTCTCGTAGTCGATGTGGTTTTACAGATAAAGATCGGATAAGTTTTTAGAATGAATCTATAATGCTATATAGAAGCTCTATAAATATGTTTTTATTTTGAGAATTCTATTTTTATGATATCTCAACATCTATTAAGCCTATTTTGTAGTTAGTTTACGGACTTTAACACGATATAATGTTTATTAAATATTTAGTAAATAGTTTTTCGTGTTAAAAAAGTAACTACAAAATTTGTAACAAACGCGAAAGTCTCAGGAAATATCTATTGAGCCCAGTTACTTTTTAGAAATCAAAAGGTTACGAAATGCTAAGAATCTTTCGAACGTTATCCAGTAATTCATGCGTACTCCAGTACATACATACATAGACATAATTGTGCTCGTCTTGTACTCGCAATAGATTTAAGGAAGAGATTCCTAAAACCTCTAAACGTGAAAATCGTGAGAAATTTCCATTTTGGTAAATAAAACCGAACGCTATAAGTTAACATTTGAGAACTGACATTTTTTGCGGTGAGATAAAAATTAAACTCCTTAGGTCAAAATGTTTTATAATATTTTAGTAAAAAGGAACTTCATTAATATAAAAATCTGCAGTAAGTAGGTAAGTAAGTAATATTTTAATATAAGAAGTTCCTTATTTTTAGATATTAATCTACCTATATTATGAAAATAAAACTAAGTCTATAATCAAAAAATAATATGATTGCTGCTGAGTATAAATATTAAAGCTGGAAAGTTTATTTCTTTAGTAGAATGCGTTAAAAAAAGGTTGTTACTTTTTAATGTAATTCCAGGTAATTTATAAATATATAGCTGCTCGACAGACGTTGTCTTGTCATATTTGGAAAATATGTTGTCATGGTAACGTGTAATAATGTGGTCGAATTGTCACCCTACAATATTGTATATTCGAGATACCGACCGCAGCGCCATCTGCAGGGCTGATTTGTGAATCTAAACTATTCCCAAATACCCTTCAACACACAAAAAATTTCGTCAAAATCGGTCCAGTCGTTTAGGAGCAGTTTAGTCACATACACAAGCACACAAGAAATACAATCTTATAAAAAGATTTTGCATAGCGTAACAATGAATTTGTATAATAATTCCGTTTTTAATATTGTCAATCATCATTTTTCAATCAAGTTGAGGGATCCATTAAATACTTACTCATTTAATGAAACGGCATGGCGGCATATTGATAATAAATAAATTAAAGCGCACAAAAAGTTAATAATTTACGATGTCAATTTTCAAAAGGTTTCCATGTTTCGTATAAAAGGCGTTGGCGTATCCATTACCTTATTCCCAATTTAATAATGAGACCGTTTGGTACGGATAACAGAAATGACGTCATATGCCACCTCCGCAGTACAAAAATGTATTACTGCAATGTAATTTAATAGTCTATGACACAGTTGCACTGGCAGCTAGTAAAATGGTAATTAGATTAAGTAACTAACCAACTATACAAATTTTTTAAGTAAAACCTGACTGCTTAAAATATAATGAAATGCATTAAAGTGCGCAGTGTCGCTTGTAATCAAGACATATCTAAGGACACCTTACACCAGGGGTTTCCAAAGTGTCCGCCGCGGTGCCCTCGTGCGTCGTAGAAAGTAAAGAGGGGCGCCGTGGTTCGATCTACATAATATATTCGCGAGTATCTTTTTGGGTGCTCACATCAGTAAAGAAAGTAGCCTCGTAAAACTTTTCGAACAGACGGACACATACGAAATTTATATTTTTTATTATATTTTTACTATTATAGTAGGTACCTAATACCTATATCTTGCGAGTGATTCTTTTTTAAATAGATACCCTGGGTAGGGTGGCGTGACAAAATACTAAACTTGAAACTGCGCCGCGAGCTGAAAAATATTGGCCTTATACGTTAAAATTCTTCAAGCAGTTTAGGCTGTAGCAGAGGTTGATATCTCGACATGCCTACTATTCATATTGCTAAGATTAAAAAAAGGTTAGATGTCCTAACCTTTTTTTTTACGTATGAGCCCTGGTGGCCCCTAGACCTATGGCAGACTGTGACTATTGCACTTGTGCAATTCCGACTAATTAGTCAGTATTGCCAACCACCACTAGTAATTAGTCGGTAACCAATTGGCTACATCGTCCGAACCCCATTTATCTAAGACATCGGGACGAGGGTAGCAACCCCACAAACTCGCAACATCAAACAACGTCTCACTTCAAATGACTTTCAAACACTTGAACTCAACGCGCCAACAACAAAATATTCTCCAAGGTCTCCAATTGTCAAACTCTCGCTCTTTGTATTTTGAACCTTTTTTTTTTTTTGCCTTAAACAATATAAGCCAAATAATCCACCCCTAACAATCTGTTAACTTTTAGACAAAGGAATAATTGCTTGAGTGGTTATGAATGAATGCGGAAGTTGTTAATTTTGTTTTTTTTTTAAATTTTGGCTGGTAAGAGGTAGCGCCAGACTGCATGCTTGCATGCAGCCGAATTGAGCCGTCACGGCCGGGGAGATACCTTTCGCTTACACGAGACCGGCGTAAAGTGACAGCTGTGCTATCACGTTTCGTGCGGCGTGTAAGTAGCCAGTGGCCCATGGAGGCGGGAGAAAGGAGGGCAGTTTTTTTTTTTTTTATGGTATAGGAGGGCAAACGAGCAGTTGTAGCCATTTTCATGACTACCGACGCCCATAGACATCTGCATAGAATACAGATGCGCTGCCCCCCTTTCTCCTCCCACCTCCGTGGACCACCGGCTACTTACACACCGCACGAAACGCGACAGCACAGCTGTTACTTCACGCCGGTCTCGTGTAAGCGAGAGGTACCTCCCCGGTCGTGCCGGCCTAATTCGGCTGCCTGCAAGCATGCAGCGTGCCACTACCTCTTACTGAAATACATCTGCATAGCTTTTATGTACTACTAAATCACTCTTTTATAATCTTTGTGCGGATGTCCATGGGCGTAGGTAGTCATGAAAATAGCTCCGACTGCTCGTCTGCCACCCTATACTATAAAAAAAAAGTTAGTGCCGTGCTGCATTGCAGCGGATTAAGATTGAGATATGCCACTTACTCATACGACACCGCCGCAAAGTGGTAGGGCGGCATCGCGGGTTTCCGGTGACCCATCAAGGACAGCAAATCTGCGTGACCTCAGCGCGGATATTTATGGGCGTCGTCAGTCATCAAATCGCACCACATTTCGCTTACCCCCTTAAACAGTAATTTTTTTTCCTGAACTTGCATGCTTGTATACAAATTCTAGAACCGTCTCTAATATGATTTTGTGATAATCTGCGATACGTTTCCTCGCTGCGCTTGTTCCAATTATCTGATAAGATTGCGGTAATGGAAATCCGCCACGCGGAACTCTGCTCACTTATTATCTACATGAAGCTCTCGACTTCTGCGAAATTCTGCCACTATCTAAATTATCGGAGTTCAGCTAACAAATATATTGCTAACTAAATGGTTTCTCTTGTTATCTATGGAGTTTACTCAATGACAAATAGAAGGCGCGCGATATGAAAATAATGACGAGTAAAATCGTGTTAAGAATCCGCTCTAGTTGATCAGGATCATTTCGTTCTTAAGGAGGAAACACCAATCGCGTTACTCACACCTTCTAGATTTTATAATATGAGAGGATAAATGACCAGTAAGAGCCAATTTCATGACTACTGACGCCTATAGACATCCGCATAGAACATGTACTCGTTACTCTCTTTCCTTCTCCCCCCTCCACGGGCCACCAACTTATACACCGTACGAAACGCGACAGACCAGATGTCAATTTACGTGGTTATCGTGTAAGCGAGAGGTACCTCTTCGATCGTGCCGCCCAATACCTTTTACTGACTATTTAAGAACATAACACATCACTGAGATCCAAAGTAATTTAAAGTTTCAGAGGTGTGTTGTTGACCATTGAATGATGAATAACCTATTTTCTTGAAGACCTAAGCCCTAACTGGAAATGGATCGATTCTGTTATTGGCATCTATTCCACGAAATTGGATGTGGTCGCTAAGGTCCGAAAATTCGTGTAAAACGCAATATGCACAACTATGAACATCAAAGAAGCTTTACAATTTGCTTTGTTAATATAAACTATATTATATTAACAAAGCTAATTGTATGTGTTCATAAATTATATTGATCCTATAACTGCCACACATACAAGATATATATCCTATGTACAGAAATAAACCAAAAGTTCTATCATAGAATAAAAACATAAATAGAGAAAAATATCTAAGAATAAGAAATAAAACGACAACAGAAACGGTGAGATACGTTTGCCGCTCGCCATATCTCAACAAAGATACACGACGCCGGAACATCCTCGGGGCAGGATAAGTACGTATGAATCTGTAGCGAGGAGTATTATCGGGGCGTTCCAAAACACGCATTCAATCGCTTATTTTGTTACACTAATATTAATGTACATTTTCGCAACTGTGTTTCTTTTTATCTGGCAGTATTTCCGCCATGCAGCTGAAATGGGCTGGAGAAGAACTTTAGGTGACTTGAAATGTAGTTGCTGTTATGTAGTTACAGTGTTACATTGTAACAGATATGTATTAGTTTATGTATGAGAAGAGTTACCTCTCTCACATATAATACCGAATAATACCGCATAATAGTGACGACTACCATGTTATGGCTTTGTGGTGGCAGTCACAAAAAGGCTCCTACTGCTCGTCTCGCTTCCGCACCATAAAATAGAATATATCTCGATGATCAGAGGATCTCTATCGACACAAGCTGTCACGTAGCATTATGACTCTTTAAGTTATCGAACATCGCAGCTCGTTTATAACATATATATGCAATATATATACAATATAAATATAAATAGATTAAGAAATAGGTATTTAGGTTTTTTTTTCCCTTTCTGAGCCAATATCACGAAGTGTAAGAAAATCACTAGCAGTTAGTAGTATTTAGTATATTAGTTTGTGTATCGAAAACGTGTTTTGTGTAGAGAACTGCAATGACTATTACTCTGCCATCTAGTTGTACTTTAACAGACTACAAATCTATATATTACTAGCTGTGTCCACGGTTTCACTCGCGTAAGTTTCGATCCCGTGGAAATGTCGAGATCAAAATAGATGTTGGCCGATTCTCAGCCCTACCAGATATGGCCACGAAATGCCATGAGTATAAGTCAAAAAATACATGTTGGCCGTTTCTCACCGAGCTGCGGATATGTAGATAGGTAAATTAAATAGTCTGGGTTTTTTTTTTTATTGTATAGGAGGGCAAACGAGCAGTCGGAGTCATTTTTATGACTACCGACGTCCACAAACATCCGCATAGAGGCTATACAGATGCGCTGCCCTCCTTTCTCCTCCCACCTCCATGGGCTACCGGCTACTTACACACCGCACGAAACGCGACAGCACAGCTGTCACTTTACGCCGGTCTCGTGTAAGCGAGAGGTACCTCCCCGGTCGTGCCGGCCCAATTCGACTGCATGCAAGCATGTAGTGTGGCACTACCTCTTACTAAGAGGGGTCTGCTAAAACAATATACACGAGCTTCAATATTATCTCAGGTGAATGTTATTGCGAAGGTAAAACGTAATCAATTTAAATGTCTGGTTATTGTATTAATTAACCCTTCATTCAGCCCCAGGTAATCCACTCGCTGAGCGTAAACAAAATTTCGTTAAAATTTAATTTCCAACGAACACACTTCGGAAATGAAGCAATCGCCTCAGGCTGTATAATAAGTGTCGCCGAGCGAGCGTATTATATTAATACACCTTTCTTAGTTAATCCATAGACACCTTTTTCTTGCGTCGGTGTAAGAAGGGCACTGTTTTCGAACATATGTATATACTAGCTTCCGCCCGCGGCTTCGCCCGCGTGGATTTCGGACTTCAAAAATGGTGTTGTTATTATTATACATAATCTAATATTAAACTGAAATATATATCATATTAAATATATACGTATTGTATGAAACAATAAATCGCTTTGAGAATCGAATTTGTCGCCGCGCATTTTAGGCGCTTTAGATATTCCGTCAAGTCAATCTTATCATGATAATAACTTTTAATCTACTCGTCCAAATTACTTAGTCTAAAAGACAAAGTTTATCTACATTCAATACGTAAAGAGACAGATGTATTAATTTTCATAAGAATTCGATAAATATTCTAAAATGTGCATCGTTAAAAAATATCCAATTTAATTGAATGTTTGGTTCACTATTTTGGTCATAGTGACTTACACATAAAAGATAGATATATGCTATTGCGGACTTTTATTTAGAACTACTTAAGATAAATAATCCTACAGTAATTATCTTTGTGTAACTCCAACGATTAGGTCAGCGCACGCCAATATTGCTCTCAGGGGGCTGATTTTTTTCCGACTTACTTGACAGTTATCGTTATATTATAACCAAATTATAAAAAATCCCTATATATTTTAACTTATTATGTTATTCTGATATGAAAGCTATATTACTGTAAAGTTTCATGAAAATCCGTTCAGTAGTTTTTGTGTGAAAGAGTAACAAACACACTCACAAACTTTCGCCTTTATAATATTAGTAGGATGTACATTGTACATATGATCTTATAATAAGCACTAACATTGTCATCTACTAAGTCTTAGTCCTTCCACTACTGATCTATGCAGCCAAAACCTGGTGTCTTTATATGAGTGAAATATAAAACTGTACATGTTCCATCTACAGTATCATCACTCCGTCCTCAATATAAAATGGCGTGACAAGTTCACAAACAAGGAAGTTTTTCAGCGTACACGCAGGAATGTAGGGCATTGTAATGAAAATCCAACAGTTGTAGTGTAGTCACTTGCAGCGGCTGGTCGTAGACTGAAGCTTTATTCTATACAGAATTCGCCGAAGGAAAACATATATACAGAGTGTACTTATTGCGTTACAAAATTGTTTTAAACTGTCGTCTTAAAACTCTGACTTCTTCGTTATTGAGGGCGAAGGGTTTGGATCTAAGAGAGTAGAATGGTGCTACCAACTTCAAAGGCCTGGGAATATTTTGAACTGTGCCGTCTCCAAAACCATCAAGAGAGTCAAAAGTCGCGCAGAACCTTCATTCACGTATGTCATTTTATTTTATTTGTCTTGATAATATGAGCGATATGCGTACATTAAAATATATATGTTTATTAAAATGAAATCTTGTTTAGCGACCTTAACTGTTTTTATGTGAGAAAATGTTATGGGTTTACATCAGCAATCAGTTATGTTACATAAGCATGTAAAGCTACATCACTCGTAGCACGGTTTATCGGTGCTACGAACGCACCTATTTTTACCCAACGACTTTGCGTTGGGCTACAAACGACCGACAAGTTTTACATTTTATTAACAGTTTAAAACTGTTACTTCTATCGGAAGGCCATATAACTATTTATTATTTGGTTAAAATATGAGCTATAAAATTATTTTAGTGATTACAAACTGAAACTTCACGCGAATTATCATGATCGTAGAAGCATTAGCTTTGTCTTTCTTCAGTCACTTCAATTTGCATTATCTCTTAGTGTAACCGTAATGTAATATTAACGTAGTTAAGATCAAGATCAACATAAATAACAAACCGTCTCTGGTTACATCATTTGTTATTCTACCTTCAAAATAATAAGGGGACCTTTTTGCTTAAGTTTCAAACCTCCTTCCGTCCCTAGACACTTTTCACCCTAACTAATTCTGTTTAAGGTTTTATAGTACTTAAAGAATTAAAAAAGTTTGGATGAAGAGAGTTTGAAATCTTTCGGAGTTCCTAATTTTCACTGAGTTAAAAATTCATGCTCCTACTTCATATAAAATTAGCGAATTAGGCTTTATTTAGCTGTTGCCGGATACAGTCAGATAATCATCATCATAACACGTTACATTCCATTTTTATAAAATACGATCTGAGCGACTCTTTATATATATGTATATATAAAAGTCAAACCTAACTGACATACAAAATACAGCTAGTCAAACTTCACCCCCTTAGGACTTGCTGCTAGGGGTGAAGTTTGTATGAAAATTTCTTATTATCTGTACTTTGGACTCGTTTCTGGATTTTTGTTTGATTGAATCGAATAGGCTCCAAAACTACTGGACCTATTCTAACGATTCTTTTTTTCACTAATAGAAAACATTATCAGGAAGTAACACAGGGTATACTTATCACGATTAAACAGTTTTTATTTTTGACGTTCAACGAAGTGGGCACGGGTCCACATGTGCCCCCCCACCCTCGACGTATCTCCACCTTGTCGTGGTGAGGGGGCTTAGTAGCCGTGGCTTGGACAACCACGGTGAACCAAGAGGGATCCCGGGTGGGGACGCGTCGGGTGGGCTTCGCTAGGGCCCGCTCTGGATGCGTCCATGCAGCAGGGGTCGCGGGAGGAGAGGTGTTTCGGTGTGTCGTTGACGTGCAGGGTGCATGCATCTCCCGCGACCGA
>LUGF01026591.1:29600-48181 GCA_001625245.1 Calycopis cecrops | reverse complement strand
TTAGAATAACTCATGTTCTTAACAATTTAATAGGTAACGTATTCCAAAAAAACAGATTAAATGTTTCGTTACACTAAAAGGATAATTAGATTTACTATGAGTTAACAGATAGTAATTCAGTAAAATAGATTAGGTTTAAACATCAAACAGTGTAGTATATTTGATTTATTTGATGCGCAAATTTAGTGTGCAATTCAGTATTTTTGTTAGCAATTTTGAATACTTTGATAGAAAAATGTGGATTTACAGTTGTAAGATTAAATACTACCCTTTAATAATCTTTGTGATGTCATAACTTTAGGAGAACGTAATCGGGCACTAGGAACGCCTTAAGCTACAAAAACCAATAACAGCCCAGATAATTTTTAAATATTTTTGTATGGTATATGTAAGTTATGTTACCGGAAATGTATGAAAATCTAGAAAAGTGTAATGCAATGGGCTATTTTCCAAGTTTTCAAAAACCACTCACATACAACATATTTATCAGCGATCAAGGAACTTTAACAATTTTTGTTTTTAATTCTGATAAGTATTTATCTCAAATTTTCAAATTAAAAAAAGTTTCATAATTTATAAAACCCGCGAAAATCTTCAAGCAAACTGGCGTCTTGGGACGTATTAGCTACGCAACTGATTTTGATGCATTTTTTTTATAGAGACATTGAAGATGAAGGTTTATATGTGTAATAACTCCATTTTAAGTCCGAAATCCACGTGGGCGAAGCTGCAAGCGAAAGCTAGTAAACTATAAAATTATTTCTTAAAGAATTCTAGATATTATTGTGTGATATAATATTTGTGATGTAAGTTCAGCGAAGGTAAACAGGCAGCCTCGTCATCTGAGACACAACGAGCTGAGTCAACATCGGATATAACATTTTATGATTGTTATATTGTGATGAGTGTGTGCCTCCAATATTACGTACGCTTTGCTGTTTGTTTATTTGCTACAAGCTATATATTGTTGCAACTATCGAGTTGATTATTGTGTAACATTCGCGTCAACTTAGGAGGTCGATGATTTTAATGGTATTAATGTTTTTACTTTAATGGAATTTATCGCTGTTTATTTAAGTATATTAACCTCAACGACTCTTACCTATGTTTCATAGCATTCAAAAATGGTCTCATTTTGAAGTCTTCCAGTCGTAGATGTGCAGAAAAAGAAGAATAAATTTAAGTTTAAAAATATAATAAAATAAGGAATTAAAATAAATTGATATTGATAAAATCAACTGATCTAATATAGGATATTACGTAAGCCTGAAAGCGCTACTATTCCGTGCTAGCTTTCATTATAATAAAAACCATTGAATACTTTCTAGAAGTTACCTCCTAAAAAGATTTTAAATCGATGAAGTTAGTGGTGCCGAACTATCGATAGCTCTACCATCGATATAAGCCTATCGAGGGGCATCACTACTCATAGCTTTTACAGATATTTATTATAGTCAGGTAGCCAGACAGACGAATCACCTTAAGATATAAAAACCCTATCAACACTCCAGATATTTTATCGCTGTATTAGTGTTTAATATCGGATGTTACGTAAACGCGTCGGCGCTTTTATTTTGTACTTGCTTCCAATAGAATCGAGTTATTTGTAGAAGAATCCTCGTGTTTTGTTTTATATATAATTTACGGGATTGTAATCACCTATATCCGTACTTAGCCATGACTACTGCAATATTTTATAGCTTAAGGGAGCAAAAGAGCAATCGGAGAGAACCAGGAGGATGGGTGGTAATATATCTGATAGCCTCTGTACGGATGTCTAAGGGGCGTCAGTAGGTATAAAAATGGCTCCGACTTCTCGTTTACCTCTTATACTAAAAAAACCGCCCAAGAGCGAGTCGGACTCACGCGCGAAGGGCCCCGTACCATCATTACCGTCATAAAGTAAAAATTAAAAAAAAATGAAAACACGTATATTGTATGGGAACCCTTCTTAATATTTTTTTATTTATTTTTAGCATTTGTTGTTTAATAGCGGAAACGCAAATACATAATTAATTTCAGCTCATGGCGGCATTGCACCAAACCAAAACCTTATTAATAAACATAGATTAACTTTATCCAAGTATTAAACTGGCATCTGTCAAATTCCTTTGTTTTGTCTTTATTAATGTGGAATTTGACAGATGCCAGTTTAATACTAGGTTAACTCTTGGATAAGGTTAATCTACGCTTATTAATAAGGGAGTTAATGATTAATTAACGAAGCACTTACCTTTTTAGCAATAATTTAAATATGTAGGTCGAACCGTTTCCAAGTGACATCACCGAGTGTTGCTTACCCACGTTGCTTGGTTACAACAGATAACGTGCTCCAAGATACCATCAACACGTTCTATCTCTTTTAGTAAACGCCTAAAACGCCAAAAAGCTTCATGAATGAAAAGTTGATCTAATTTCTATACCTACATAAAAATCCCTTTTCCGTTTTCATACTGATACTTGTTTCCATTGCTAGGAAAAGATTTATAGCCCGCGATGCAAATTTGTTTTAAAGTGTTTTATGATTCGGTTTTAAAATATGATTATAGGTGGATCATTAGATTAAATAATCCGTAGATCAGCGTAAACAGAAATGCGAAGGCCAAAGCTAATAAGAAGGAGCTCTACCGACATAACCTCCACTCGTAAGTAGAAGAATGAAACGAAATAAAGTACTCTATGGATTAAGTAAACATCTTACTCTCTCTCTCTCTCTTTCTCTCTCAAACTCTCGCTATTACGAGAAAGAATTGAACAAGCCGGACCGAAAACTAGCTAAAAAAAACTAAAGAAAACCTTACTATCTAGTGAAATCTTTGAATATCAATTGTTATCTCCTGGACCAGCTGTTTACCTCGAAACTATTGATATATAAAACCTCATTACATTGCTGATTAATTAATCCCTACGTTGTATTTTCTATAAAAATATTTTTCACGGTATAGGTACTCTTAAATATCCTTATATTATTAACCCTGAGTCGACAAAACTGTACAATTTCAAGAGCCCCTGAGAACTCCTTATACTTCATGAAAAAGCTCTACAGACTATGTATAAGACGACCACTTATGGTTCCCAACTTTCCGAGTACCAGGTTATGTAATTACTAATTAGTATTTATCGAGAAAAGGTTCCACTATAGAGACACGTCATCTGCGCAGAACTAATAATACACAAGTGTGTGGCGCAGCCTCAGGTTCACTCTCTATTCACTCCCTCACTCTCAACTCAAGTCTCAAAAAATAATAAATACGTATTTATTATTTTTGAAAATAATAAATGGTTTCCCCATTTCAATAGGACGGCAGTCAGCTGTCAAAACAGACCCAGGACCGGCAGTTTCTACTTGAACAGGAGATCACACAATCAGTGGTTGAACATTCTTACTGGTAGACTACTTATGCAGCTAAATGTTTCTTATAATATTATTCGGAAAGGATTTTGCGGCTATTGCGTTTTATTTGCCTTCCCGGTAGGGCCATTGAGTAAGCCGGGTAACGAACGGCAGAGTATCTGCATAAGTCATTAGTTTTCTTGTGTCTCTTATTCGGCACTACACTGCTCCTCGTTCATAATCCGAACTGACGACTTGTCCACTTCTGTCTATTCCTCATTCTACAGCCGAGTATATTCTAGTCGAGATTGAAGAGGTATTTAGTATTTACTCGACTAGCGTGCTGCTTTGGTCCGGAGAAATTACACAACGAACATATGTTTAGTAATTTACAAAAAATAGGCTAGTAACTTAGGAAATATTTTGTATATAAAATAAGCTATTATCCAAAGCTGAACGCAATAAATTGGTTATGCTCGCATTTTGAACAGGTTCAAATAGATATAATACAATAATACAAAACAGGCGAAATTAAGATTAAAAGCATAGATTTAGAATTGTTCTCACTAAGTGATTCTAAATCTATGATTTTTTAAAAGACAGAGTATATAGATCAAATTGTTATCACCAAAAATCGTAAACTGAACTAATGTTTACTAAAAGTAATAATTAAATAAACATTTCATAGTTTTCGAAATGTAACAAAATAAAGTTTGATTTAAAAAAATTACGAATTGTATTAAAAACCTATCAACCACATTCATTGAGTCAAATAAAACTTTTCATGATCAAAACAATAATTACTTTTTTGCCTTTAACCAGTGCCATAATAACCATGCACGTAAAATCTAGTAAGAGGTAGTGCCACACTGCATACTTGCAAGCAGCCCAATTGGGCCGACACAACCGGGGAAGTAGATCTCGCTTACACGATACCGGCGTACAGTAATGGTTGTGCTGTCGAGTTTCGTACAGTGTATAAGTAGGCGATGATACATGAAAGTTGAAGGTGGAAGGAGAGCAACGCATCTGTATAAGCCATATAAATGTCTATAGATAATAATAAATGTCGCGTAGGTAAATTGTTTGCCCCTTATACTATATTTAAACAAAGGGATGTGTAGCCATTGCTACACATCCCTTTGCGCTACATCTATTGGGGCTCACATATCCGTCACTACACGCTGATATCCTAAGGCATACGCTCGTGCAGGCTTAATTCATCCGCAAGCAACAAGCGCTAAACTTAAACAAAACTACGTAATGAAATATAAATAAATTCCTCGAAACTTTTTCACAAATCCAATTAAAAGTTTCATTTTGTTACATCCCCATGATGGAGCTCGTGAATCTAATTACTCATGGCTCATACAGCTGTTTTTATTGCATTGAAGCCAAAAAAAAAATGGATTGTTGAAAGTAAGCCGATACATCTCTCTATCTTTATATGTATATTTCTTGTACGCAAGATGTATGTTATGATATGTCACTGATTTTCTACACATTTGGATCGATTTTGACGATTTTTTTTGTGTGTGTTGAAAGGATTCGAGATTGGTTGGATAATTCAATACACAGTACACATTCTTGTCTAGACTCTCACAATTGGCAAAAAAGCTCAAGATCGCCTACGAGAACCGGTCTCTCTCCGGTCGTGCCGGCCCGTTTACGCTGCGATGCGACAACGACACTGCCTTTTACACTTTGATAAAAGCGTTTATTTAAATTGAATAGAAAACCTTGGACCAAGGAGGGAGGAGGAGAAAGGAGGGCAATGCGTCTATATAACCTCTATGCGGATGTATATGGGTATCCGTAGTCATGAAAATTACTCCGATTGCTTATTTGCCCTCGTACACTATAAAAAAACTACTATTCTGTCTATTCTGGATCTTGACTTTTATTATGACCTATTACATAACTGAGGACAATATCCTTGGGCACGAGGAAGGGTAGTTCGATCGTATTGAACATACATGCCAACTAGACGTCTGTTTAAAAAGCTCTTAGAAAATTATATTGTCTTTGCTGCCGTGCACCCAAATCCGGCCGACGCTACCGGGTTGGTACCTCTCGCGATAAAACTAACAACATATAAGTGTTGGCCATGCTATTGCGTTTGTTAGCAGTCGGTGGCTGAATGGGGTGAAAAAGGGCAATACAATGAACCATGCCGAAGTCGATTGACATCGGATGTCACCATTTAACTCTAACTGCTTGTTTGTCTTCCTGCGCTATCAAAAAATCTGATGCGTAGTATTTGTGTAGAAATGGCAAGAAGGAGGAGGTGGAGGGAGCTAAAATACGGAAACATAATTGTATGTAAATATCTAACTTATAATATGCGTTTTACAATATATTTGTTAAACTTAAGAATTAATTCCAGTGCCTAATAGCGTGATATTCCAGTCCAGCAAGCGAGTACCACATGCTACAACCGGAAAAGCGCCTGCAAGCTTTCAGTACTTTGTTTGGTACTTCACTTCGTCACAAAAATATATACATACATAATATTATCCTTTAAATCTCTACCAAAAAAGTTACACCTACGTACAAACTTAGCTCATAACTTTAAAGCTAGAAGAACCACTTTTAGAGCCAACTTACTACAATCAATATTTTCTCCTTTGTTTTTTAAAAAAACTCACAATTTGAAATTGGAAAATAAAATACCAAAACCGAAAGTTGCAAGTTCTAGTAACAAAGTTGTTACCAATATTTTAGAGTATGTTAAAGAAATTGAAAACAATTGAAAAAACTACTCACCTTAATTTGTAGCGATCAAATTAATAACATCCATTATTTTAATGAAATTAACACAAAACACAAGCACAATTTTTGTACACGCAACACTGACACCTCACTGTTTAATTGGACAGCCACGACCGTACGGTAGAGGATCTCGCGCCAAACTGAAGCACCCATTAAGGCAAATGTCATGCAGGATAATGAATTTTTAATCAACACGTTTTAAAAAAGAATGTTATATTCTTTTTTTATTTCAACCAATGAAAACAATATTTTATGCCAGCAAATTTTGTGTAATTTTTGGAACTGAAGTTTTTATATGTCGATCTTTTCGTCTTACCAAAGTAAAATATATGTTTTAAAAATCAATTCGCGTATTCTTTTTTTTGATCAAATGAAATTCTCATTTTATGTCGTATTGCGTTCTTTATTGACGAAAAAGGTTTCATGACTTTATTTCAAAAGCGGCGTGTAAATTAGCGAGCAGTGAACACAATAGGCGCAGCGCGAGGCTACAGGCAGTAAATTATGTTTCATACAACGCGACGGTGTTTTAATAAATTTATGTACTCAGCACAATAAACATACAAGTTTTTCCTTGTTTTTCTTATATAATTTTTATTAAGACTAAGTTAAAATATTTATTATGAAGTTTATAAAGTATATGATAGTAAAATGACGGCAACGGCATGTAGTTTAACTTAAAAACGTATGTGGACGTCGGTAGACACTTTCAATTAGTTGATCCGACTCTTTCTTAAAATCCGGAATCCTTCTAAATAATGACTTTTAGTAAATGTCAGATTATATCAGCGTCATTAGCTTACATACAATAAATGAAATGACGCTTTTATTAATATTTATAATAGGTACTATATTTTTACTAGGTTTCGTCATGGTGGATTGAGGGCGAATGTGCTGACACGACCGTGGAAGTGCCGCCTCAAAGTGTCCGCCATACTAACACACTTCGGGTGATTTGTAGTTTCCGTGGTCCTAAAGGAGACAAGGGCAATACGTGCCTATGAGCGAAGGTCTTCTTCAAAGGACTTTGACTGTTCATTGATCCCCTTATACTATAAAGAATGTATACCTAAACACTTGAGGCTAGTAATGTCGACTTATTAAAAGATACCTTCAGCAGGAGACGAATAAAAACTGTTAACGATTACGATACAAACGTTATATTAAATTAAAGTGAATTTTTAATAGAAAGCTGACGTTGTTAATGAATGTAATGTGGTGTCATGGCAAAGGCTACGTTGCCGCCCTGCAACAAGCTCGAAGATGACGTAATCGACCAACGCCAGTCACAGTCGTAACCATTACTAAAGTTACGGAAAAAATAGCGATTAAATTCGACATGAGAATATGTTGAATTTAGTCGCCATTGTCGAATTTTTTCAGGAGATGTTAAGGAAAAATATAGCGACAATATTCGACATATTCTCTATCTGCAATTTTCAGGACATGTCGATGATTAATTTTATAATCTTTTTCATTTTAAATATTAATTGTGAATAGGCGTATAGTGACCGTGCGCTAAATAGCACTTTACATGTCTGATTCGGTTAAAGTTGGACATTAAATTAGAATAAAATTGAATGAATGGCAAAAATAATCAGAACAACGTCAGACAGAGAGAGACAGTTCATTTTAAATCAACTATTTATTAAAATTACGACGCCTAAACAACGCTCTTTTAATATCTATAAATAAAATATACCACCTTAAAAGTGATGTCCATGCGTTCGAGAGATAAAGGGGATCAGGCCAACGCATCTCCTCGTTTTGGAAACAAAAATAAATCTTATATTAATAATGATATGTATATTATTCACAAAGTGGGAAGATAATCTCCGAGCACTAAGCGGTCCGCGATGGATGCGAGTGGGAGGGGATCGGTCGTCTTAGCGTATACTCAGCCTTACGTCTGTGTGTGGACAGTTTCTTTCTTTCTTTCTTTCTTTCACCGATTACGGCTGATGAGAAACGACTTAACACCGACGCGAAAGATTAAGCACCTTTTTGCTTTAATCAATGGATCACAATATAACTTTATCAGATGGGAATACTTGTGACAAGTAACGTCAAAGAAGTAGCAGAAGATCAGGAATATCCTCTTGTATATATATGTTGAATATTAAAACAATTTTAGTGTAAGAATCGGCAGCGATAAAGAGTACTATCTTATTTTCTTAAAATACTTATTTCTTTTTTTTTTCTCAAAAAATACGAGGCAAACCCAAATGCGTTACGAAACCAAAGAGAGACAGACACTAAAGAAAATATATTATTACGCAAAATTTACAATTCATAAAGTGCCACGGTCTCCGCTTTACGAATTCTTTGCACGTTATGTTAATTTCATACCTTCTTTATGTAACTGGCTCTATTTTATTACTGGGTTTGGCCACTAGGTCCCACCGTTGCTACTCTAGTGTCGTAGGAATCCATCGCATGAGAGAATCTAAGACTGTCTTGACCATTATTTAATTTCTAGAAGAAAATAGAATTTGGGGAAATGATTTCAGTCCTCATATTGTAGAAGACAGGTTCACTGCTTTTTCGACGACCAGACTGACACAGTGGTACAGGGCTCGGATAAGCGGAGCATGTTGTGCAAGGGGTTGCGGGTTCGAATCCCGCCTAGGTCATGGATGTTTATCTATGTATTATTGTATTATTGTATTTATATATTAAAAATCTTAAATATATAATATTTCTTAAATTTATAAACATATTAAATATATTTCCGTTGTCCGTACCCGTAACACTTACGGTAAAGTCCTTAAAAGTACAAGTCCTTACGGTACTTGTCACGGGGCTAGGCTAACGTTGTGTGATATGCCCACATATATTAGTATTCTTATCATTACTACTTTCGAAAAAAAGTATAGTAAGAGATACCCATGCTCGCCTTGCCCCTGGGTTATACCTTACCGACGTGACAGTCGTGCTGTCGCGTTTTGTGCGGTGTGCAAATACCCGGTGGCTCATAGAGAAGGGAGAAGAAAGGAGGCCAACGCATCTGTACAACCTTTTTGCAGACATAATAAATAGATAAAAATAAATATTCGATCGTCGGAGCCAATTCAACACTTATTAAAAGAAATAAAAATTTCAATTTTAGTTGCAGCCTTACGCTTATAAAGGTTTACTAGCTGCGCCATGCGGTTTCACTTAAGTTTCTGTTTTTATAAAACTCGCTATTGTTTTACGTATCAATTGCGCACAAAAAGATTCAAGCTGAACCCGTGCAATATAAGATAATATGTAAGTGTTTCTTTCACTAAGATATTCTCATCGTAGCACGGCCCACAGGCCACAGGACAGTGAAGCTAGCTCGTAGCTGCTGAATGCCGTAATGAAATGTCATTAAATTTCAAAGGATTATTTTTATTCGAGGGAAAACATCTATAGCGGCATATTATTAAGGCGTCAGCAAACACTATGCGTAGCTCTACGCTACTTAGTGGCAACTACGAGTTAACGTAGCTTCACTGTGCTGTGCTATGTGCAACATTTTAAAATAGTTATAAGCTTTCACTCGATTGCTAGTCACAAGACTACCTGTTTATTTAATTATTATTACTAATAACAGGAACTTTGTAAAGGAAACAATGAGCTAAGTATTTAATCTCCAGTACGTTTCTAATAACGATTCGACACCCCTACAGTAATTTTGCAAGCAACGTTATATTGTCTGCTAAACGAATTACACAGATGAAAGCCTGCGAGAAAGAAATTATTGTTATGAAAGAGTATTATGTGAGAAATTGTGCGTCCTTGTATCCCTTTGTTTGAGTTTAAGAACATTGACTGATCTTTATTTACGATTTACTCACAAGAGCCTTTTGAAGCTTTGCGAGAACCATCCATAACTTAAATAGGATGATAGTATATTTGTATTAATGTAAGTGTTACGTATGTAATATTTTATTAAAGTTATCAGGTTAGTAGTAAAAGTAAGTAGTTTATTTTGAGATCAAACAATGACATATCGTAACAAATAGGATTTGTACATTTTTATTATTTTGTCACATACAGCTATATAATTAAAAACAATACATAACTATGTAATTAAGAATAAAAGACTGATATAAATAAATAAAATAATGTAAGTGTCATTGGTGTTTAGCATAAATTATCTTTACGGCTGAAATGATGACAATGAATCTTGCTGTGGCGTTATTCCTAGTTTGAAGCTCCTACTGCACGTTTTCTTCTTATACTACCTATAGAAAAACTCCTACTGTCTTTGCACCTGGAGTGATTGTATGAAGATAGTCATTAATGAGGAGGAAGCAAGACAAATGAGAAATAATCGTGACTTATGGCACGTGTCTCTCTGTCTGTCCCATCAGGGATTTGGTGTAAAGATGCGTGTACTATCAACAACTTGCACCTCCCAGTCATGATAACTCATAGAGCTCTTCTAGCTCAAGACCCGTGTCGGCCACTTTAGCTGCCGCGCGTGAGCTGCTCCCCTCCGTCAGAGGTGGGGTGAAGAGGACACCCGCTGTCCTCCTGGCCAAGATAATAATAGTATAACCTATTAACTCTCAATATTCCGGTTTGTCTCCTCCCAGACTAGCTGGGAAAGAAGGAGGGGTCTGCACCCCCATCGTCCATAAATACAGAGGCTCGAGTACCCTATGGAACTCGTCTCTCATACAGATGAAGCTGCACTGACCTTCAGCCCTTAGCGTAGATCTATCTAAAAAAAAAAACAACTTGCATGCTCGTTCATGATGATGTTACTCCTGCAGGCTGTGTACCGAAACGTATGTCTTCCCCCAGACATTCGCACAAAACTAGGCAATCGGTATTCATATCACGCGAGCCGCTGAGGCCTCGTATGTGCATATGAAAGGAGATTGCTCTACGTCGCCCCAAAGCCAAAAAGTGTTTATTCGACGTAATCGTTAATTTCAATAATAGTTTAATATACCATTTAAAAATTATTAATTCAAGTGTACACTAGTATATTCGCAATATTGTAAAGCATTTAAGTTGACAAAACCCGCGTGCTCAACCTACTACTTTTTAATATAATATCATTGTTTTTATTAAAGATAACCTCAAAATATGTTCGTTTTTTTTTCAAATAAATATTTTCTCGCAAGTGTCCGTCCAAAAACTTGTTGCCTAATAAGGACAATTTAAAAGTAGAAAATTAATTTTCTTATGTTGTTGGCTCTCTAAGGCGAACACTGTATGGGCGTAGAACGATTTCTTTTATAAAACTTTTTATGTTAAATTTACGTTATTGTACTCCGAAAATAGATTGAAAGAAAGAAAGACATAATATATTTATTTGCAAAATTCCACACAGAAAAAAAAATAATAATGTAATGTCTGCAGTGTCTGTCTCTCTTTGGTTTTCTAACGCATTTGGGTATGTTTCGTATTTTTTAGGAAAAAAAGTGTGTAGGTACTTTAGACTACACAACTGAAGTAAAACTCAATTATTGATTCTCATTACCGTAGTTACAATGACATAACATGTCATATGATATTTATTTTTTAAATACAAAAAAGTTTCACTTAAATCGAATTTGAATGACAACTCCTTTGACCTCGCCCGAAGTGTGATTTTTGTAACGCTCTCGTAAAGAAGTTTTACTTCAACATACATATAAAAGTTATAGTTATGTAAGTTATAGGTATTATAAAAGGCAAAGATCGAGATGTAATTCGTATGTAAGGTATTGACACAGCCAACTCGCGTTTCATATGCCTTGTGAGTTTTGAAGAGGAAAGGAAGAAACAAGCGCATAGTTGTTCTGCAGATCTGTTGCCCACACATCTGCATAACAACTATGCGATAGTTTGTTTGTTTGATGTCTCCCGTCTCCTTTAGTTACGATCAGGAAACAGTTTCAACATCATTATAAATAACATTACCTTTCAGATAATATTACGTATAAGTTGTACAAATTATTATACAACACAATCAATTACAAATAATATGTAATGTATTTTTGTTTTTTTTTTTATTTAATACCTCAGTTTGCCAATTGATGACTAGTGGGTTTTTTTCATCAAGTTCACCAATGGGTTTTTTATAGTAAGAGGTTATATAGATGCGTTGTCCTCTTTCCACATGTCCCCAGATGTGCCACCGGATACTTACACACTGCACGAAACGCGACACCACAGTTGTTTCTTTACGCCGGTAGCATGTAAGCGAGAAGGATCTCCACAGACCTGCCGCCCCAATTCAGCTACATGCATACATGCAGCATGTCATTACATTTTACTTCTGTCCGAATAAAAGTACGTTTAAAAACCAAAACAGTCTGAACTTAAAAGTAACTTGTTACGCAATAATAATTTCAAACATGACTTTTAGTCATGAATGTTAACCTTAAAAAGCCATAAGTAACCCCAACATCTTTACATATGCACGATTTCATCCGGCTTTTCTGTTAGACTTGTATTATAACACCACACGAGCCCGTAAAATATCTTACCTGAAAGAAAATTGCCATAAATATTTGATGTATTTTGTCATTAAACATTCATATCGCCTCCACATGGCATAAGAAGCTATTTCATGCATACATTATGTATCCGCATAGATGTGTCTGCGATAACGTATCTATTTTATTTCGTCTATAATTTACGTCGCGCTTGAAGATGTTGACTTTGATATTTTATGAGAAAACATTAGTGCCTTTTCGCCGTTTCCTATCGCTCACAGATCAAGGATATCTCAACATACGAAACAGATGAGACACACGGGAGAAAAGAATTTGAGTGGCTATAGACATCGGCTGCCAAAAATCTTCGACTGCTGTGCGAGCTCATTTGTACCATAAAAAATTAAGGGTTAATTTTATTATCGTGTTAACAACGTTTAACAAAACGCCTACTGTCTATGGTATATATCTAATATATCGGTAAATATTGATTATCTGTTATTACGTATAATCAAGGAATCTCGTCACCTGTTTATACTGCACTATAAACTAGCCGAAATTGCCCGGAAAATGTTCAATCTCCTCCGTCCGTATAAACACCAAGCCCGTCAATAATGTGACGTAGGGTTGTCACGCCTACCAAATATCTTATACATACTTAATATTACAAACTTATTTGTCGAAGATTATCGATAGTATGTATGAAAGTCAACGATCAATAAGGTTGACACTATAACGAAGCACAAATACGGGCAGATGTGGTACCATTATAGCGTCGTTGGTATTTGGGTAACTTTGTGCTATACGGAGTTTAGGAAGACACTGAGACAAGACAGGTAACCAATAGCTGTAGAGTTCGGACTATCTAACTAGCAAGAAACTGTAACTAGCTTCGTTAAATGTTCATTGATAAGCTGTAAAAGTAATTTAAAGATAAAGAAGACATTGTCCAAATGACAAAACAAGATTACAAGACGCGTATTTTTATATTTTATTTATATTTATTATCTGAATTAAAAAAAAACCGGCCAAGAGTACGAGCACACCGGGTCCATACCAAGACGAGGTACCTATGCCTCCGATATACTGGGTTGATAAGAGCGAGAGCCATTAAATGAAACCACATCTATATCTATATATTATATAAAACTCAAATGTGACATAGCCATCTATCAACGCACAGCCCAAATCACTGGACGGATCAAGCTGAAATTTGGCATCCAGGTAGAGGTTACGACGTAGGCATCCGCTAAGATTTTTAGAAATTCAACCCCTAAAAGGGTGAAACAGGGTGTTGAAGTTTATATGGATTTCTTTGAAATTAAACGCGGGTGAAACCGCAGAGCACAGCTAGTATACTATAAGTGACTACAGTTAATCCGAAACTATTAAAAAAATGTTTACGTATACGAAAATACTTTTTCAAACAAGTTAAATAGCGAAAAATTGTTAACACTCTTTGTACCAGGCGGCTACAGCGAGAACGGGGTGAATGACCCCGGCCGGCCATAGTCGGCGATCAGCTGCGATACAGCGTGTTCGAAGTGAGAAAAAACTTTAAAAAATTCCTGTGGCTAAACTATTACTGCGATTGATCTGCTTTTTGAGGAGTGGCCTGGAAATGATACCTTAAATATGCGGTTTAATTTAATGCCTCTCGCTTGTATCAACCTTGTGTATGTATATCTCCGCGAAAGATGAGGTGAAGCAAATAGTTGCTTGTATTAGACTTAGACTTGAGTGTCTGACCGTCACGCATGACGTCACTCTTACTAAATATGACGAATGTCATTCCAATTATTACGTTCACATATGTAGAGGAGGCAAGTGGAAGTGGTTAGACAAAATGGCGATGATGGCTTATCAATTCGGTTAACACAAAGTAATTTTATATATAAATTTTATTTAATGAGCATTTCAAAATTTGTATTATATTTTTTTTTATTTGTACTCACCAACAAATGGCAACGAACTGACATTAAAAACCACGACACCAGCGACATTGCAAATGCATTATCCTCCCTATCATCCTATAGGGAACAAAATTATCACTAACACGCGTTGTAACGCGCCCTAGAGATAGCGCCCTTGCGTTTTTCTTTTTTATGCGAAAATGCCGCCTCTATGTTTCGTGCACGGTCCTTATTGTACCTTTTCCCTTTTCCGCCAACTCACATACTCCACGAAAAGCGATAGCTAGCCATGTTAAAGAGTATCACAAGACAGGGGTATCTCGTAAATTGATGTGCCCAATTAGGCACAATGTAGCAATATACCCTCTTTCTAGGTAAACAAATAACAATAAAACCTATTCATTTTACTGAAGTCATCTTGTACTATTTGTGATAGAGCAAAAATAAAACATTTTAGTATCACGGTCAAGGTGAACTTTTCTTAAACTTCGCGGTCTATAATAGTTATCAACTTAAATGCGGTGACAAATTTTTATTTGCGAGCGCTCATCCTCCTTACCAAAGAGCTCCTGCTGCTCGTTTGCGTCCTATATTATAATATAATATTTAGTGATTTTTATCTATCGGCTGAAACCCCATCGCATGTGGCAGTAGTATTAAAACAAAAGCCCACAATTATTATTGTATTATTTACTGAATTATTATAGACACGATAAATATAATAGCTAATAGAATTTCGAATTATCAACCCTAACCGATATAAAAGGTTTTTGTATTTGCGCCCGATAGGTGCGTTTTATTGGTCTGTCCTCGCAGTCGGCGTGGTTATTACAGCTGTCGTCTGTGTGTCTGTCTGTCGTGTCTATATCATTATGTGAAATGACACAGCAAGTGGGTGCGTCAAGGAAAACTACGTAAAATACCCTACTGATATTGTTAATGCGCAAGTATGTATAGGGACCGTGCAGGAAACATAGAAGCAGCACTTTTATTGCCCCAGTGATCATTTTAGGAATTAAGTGCTAGCAAACCACTAAGCAAAAGACACCGGAAATTTAATATGTATTAATGGTTAATGGAAACTTTATTGATGTATGTGTTAGATGTATTTTTTGTCATTTAAGTATTGTTTATAAGCCCCGCACGATATTGCGATTGGCGGCCATCTTGGTGACGTAAAAATGACGTCGGTACCAGTCAGTTTCGTTCAGTCCGTTCGCAAAGTATGTACGTTTTAGCGACGGATGACGTCACACAGCTGTTTTTGTGACAAGGTTCCATCGCAATATCAACGTGCGGGGCTTATACACTGTATGTTTCCCAGATAAAAATAAAGACAATGACAATGACATGTCGACATAATATGTTATATACTCTGTATATGTCATATCTTACGTACAAAAGAAACTTTGCAAGCATTCGGTTCACATTTCAGCCACTAGTTAGCGTGGCAGTCTGCTTGTTCCCTTTTGTTAGTCTTACGCAAAAAGTACTGAACGAATTTTGATAAAGCCGATATAAAAATTACTTTTTATGACTAAAATATTTTTTATTACTAAAAAAAATTTCGGTTCTTTTGGGATAGATTTTAGTAGGTTAAAACTAAATAATTAACATTTTAATTAATATGCTAAACCTAATAAATTCGAAGCGAATGCCAGAATCACTCATCGATACAAGTCTTTTTATAATCAGACGAGGGTCGTATTTGGTCATAGTTCACACATTTTTCAAGCATTTTTTTTCTGGAAGTTTTCCTTCGCCGTACAGAAGCGACGGGCGACTTAGAAAAGTGGAAAAATATGTGAAGTGAACCCGCGCCTCGGCCACCCGCCGGCTTGCAAGTTTCAACCAAGTCGTTGTAAATTTATAGAACTTTCTAGTTTTAATTCTTCAACAAGAAAATATTAACTAAGTAACTATTAGACGTGGTCCCCCGTCCTCCTATTAGTCCCCGTGACTTTACCTTCTCCTCTCGACAGAAAATATACGTTTATATTTATATATCATTAATAACCAGCAAAAAAACATAATACGCCTCTTATAGGTGTACATACAGTCCTATTTCCTGGAGCGTATTAAATCTATATCTAAATTTACACTATAACTAGCTGTGCCCTGCGATTTCGTACGCGTAAGTTTCGATCCCGTCTAAAAATCGAGATAAATATTAGATGTAGGCCGATTCTCAGACCTTACGGATGTGCACACAAAATTTATCACAAAATATTGGAGGAGTATGGTTTCAACATGGTGACACGAGAAATTTACATATAAGATATATATAAATATACCAACTGTTGGCGTGTCCAAACTAATTAAATATATAAATACAAAAATGTAATGAGCTACTCGAATCGTCAATGACCAAGTTCTTTCCAACCATCATAGGTCGTTGGCCTTACAGAAAGATCAAGAAATATGTATATTCCTACGTTTTGTGAACTGCCTCAATATCAGCTGCAGGTCGACTTTCGATGGACGACCTGCAGCTTTTCACGACGAGAATATAGATGGAGCACGCCTTCGAATTTCAAATTGCACGCCCACCATCTTGCTATTCGTAAATACATAACTGTAAGCTTTAATCTATCTTCCTATCGCGCACGATCGCATCAAATGAAGTTGACGTCTTTCGGTCACCGCCCTCAATATTTCCGATCCATTGGGACTTAGGAGCTTCAAAGAAATAGAGTTTATTTCTATCCCAAGGGCCGCCAACGCAACTGCAATACCTTTGATGTTGTAGATATCTGTGGGAGTCTCGTTTAAGTAAACTAAACTAGTACTCAAGTGAGTTTCGATGACACGATATCTCTTTGGTCCCCTATGAACTATAACCACAGGTGGCCAAACTGCGACTCGCTAGCTACATGCATATTTTTGAAGACCTATTTGTGGCTCTCGGTAACCGTACCTGACTTACCTAATTTTTTTTTCATTATTTTCAAATATATAATTTTTTCCGTGTATGTTTTTTTTGTGTTTCAAAATGTCTTTCAAATATGAGAGTTATATGCAACGTAGCAACAAACTTAATGTCCATTCATGTTAGTAAAGGCGGGATTAAGTTCAATGGAGATGCAATATCATACTCTACATTAAAAGAAACATCGAAATATCCTGAATTAAAATTCTCTCTCTCTCTATCTCTCGTACTCAGATGTTATGTGAATGATTTCATTACAATTTCAGCTCGGATTATCAAGAAGCTTGGCCACCGCTGGCCTGTACTATAACTAAACATAAATCAGTAATAAAAAGAGGTAAAAACTGAAATCATCAACAACATTTTTGACAATAACTAGTATTATTATTAAAGATATTAATCCTTACCGTTCTACTTTACTTTTACTTAAATTAAGTAAGCCACAAATAATAGCCAAGTTAGACTAAGTTAAAGTTAGATTGCAAAACCAGTAGGCATTAGCCTATACACGTCTCGCTACTTTACATCCTATCCTACTATAATATTATAAATGCGAAAGTTTGTATGTTTGAGTGTTTGTTTGTTACTCCTTCACGCAAAAACTGCTGAACCGATTTTCATGAACATGGCACACACGTCGACATGGATTAACACATAGGATAGTTTTTATCCCGAAAAAATGTTCCTATGGGATGCCATGGGATGATTTTCTATTTTCCACGGGATCGAAATTTACGAGAGTGAAACCGCGGGGCGCAGTAGTAAGTTTATAATTACAACTGTGTCGTATTTTGCACCGCAACAGTTACTTGTTCACGTGTAGTTAAAATTTAATCGCGAGTTTATTTTGTGAAACATGACAAAAAATTGAAAATTAAACACGAAAAATAAAAGTATTTAGTGACGCCATGCTGCATTGCAGCTTCATCGGACCGGCACGACGAGAGATACCTCTCGCTCACACGATGCCGCCTTAAAATGATAGCTGTCGCGTTTCGCGCGAAAAAGTGGGGTTCGCAGGGGGAAAAGTGGGGTTCGCATCTGCATACGCGGATGTTGATCGGCGTCAACGGGATCCGATAGCTAGTTCGCCCTCTGAATAATAAAATAATTAAATAAAATAAAAATTTAATAAAAACAAAAAACCTGCCTGCCTTAAAAACAATAACTAAATAGAAAATCAACTGAAAATGCCGGAACAAGATAAAAATTAAATTTTTACATGCAGT
>LUGF01026591.1:3178-13759 GCA_001625245.1 Calycopis cecrops | reverse complement strand
TTCCCTATTGATCTCCTCCACGTGGGAGGGAACTAAGTGTATGATACTAGGAGTGCACTGCTGCTCCAACGTATCGGCCAATAGCTCGGCTTTGTCATAGTCGTCTATTGCAGGGAAACTGTTTGGACGTGAGAGAGGGGGATATGACTGCCACGGCTCTGCTTTCAGAGCTTTCGCAAGCGGCCAATAGGCCGTATGCGAAGGCGAAAGATGACTAAGTAGGAGAGCCCACTTGTCTTGGCGGAACGCGTCTACTTGGGACTTCACCTCCGCGCGGAGGTGACGGAGAATACTACGGTGGTCATCTGAAGGATGTTTACAAAACCTACGTCTCGCACGATTTTTCGCGCGGATAAGTTCTTTGATGTCGGGCGATAGATCCCAGTGGTTGTGTAAGGCCACTAGTATCTCTTTTGTTGACATCTCTATAGAGAAGTCTAAGTGATTGGTGAGCTGAGCGATCGCCCTATCGGCGTCGCTCGGCCCTATCCTATCGGGGATGCCGTCGAGGTGGTTCGACTGTAAGTTAGCGAGATTTTCTCGCAGAAGATTATAGTCTATTATCTTTTTAGGGACAATGACATTATCGAGGGGGTGACATTATCGAGGGGGAACTCTTTTATTATTGATTTTGAACCAAACCTGAAAGGCCGGTGCCCAAAAAGTAACCATGTATACTTAATGATAATAATAATGTCCTCCAAGCTGATTTCAGTCACGGCGGNNGCCTAATATTGACGAGCCATCTGGGCAGGACATATTATAGTGCACAAGTGTGCATGCAAACCCGAGTGCACTCTGTAACCTTCATTCCCATATTCCGATGGGATAGCAGTCCGACACGACCGACGGCTTAACGTGCTCTCCGAGGTACGGGGTTGTAACACCAACTTCCTAACTCCGGACTGTTATTAGAAAATGAAAAATCCCAAAACACATTTTGGTACGACCTGGGATTCGAACCCGGCACTCACGTCTGTGGTTGAATATGCTTACCACTAGACCACAAGGCAGTCGTAATGTATATGCATTAAGTTTATTAGTATGGTGTAAATTTGGCACTCTCGACGTTCGTGACGTAATGGCTATGTCGTTTTCAGGTCAAATAAAAAGTATTTATTTGGTCTGAGATGTCGTTTACAATTTCTATTCTTTTTTACCAGTCCGTGCTTGGAGTAATTACTGTAATCTATAATTACTCCTAAGCAAGGGTCTGTGGGTTAAATACTCAAAGATGACAACTGATAAACTTCCTTACTGGCAGCATTGGATACCCCCGTGATTGTCTGTCAGCTGTAAACTGTCACTCAAAAAAATGTCAAAATAAGTCTATTGAATTTGAAAATAAGCTTTGAAAATTATGAATAAGAATTGGCATTTTTTTCTAGTTTTTAATACAATTGTATAAATTGTGTTAGTCTTTTTAATAATGAAATTTTAAATCAGTTTAAATTTGAAAAAAATTGTCATAGGATGCGCGTAAGTTGAATAATTTATGTAAACATTAGCAATCACTCAAATCTTATCAGTTTTGATTGTTGTTTGTGTTGCAATTATTATTCCGATAACATTTACTATTTCACCTAGAAAGAGAAGACAAGATTGTTCTCCGTACATGCGATTTGCATACAAATTTAACTGGAATACCTTGTATTTATTTTCAGCACTTGTTTTTAACTCTATTGAATAAAAAGGCGAGAATATATTGCCAAAGGCACATTTCCACAATGAGTCGAAGAATAGCTGTGTGCCAAATGACTTCCATAGCGGATAAAGCGAAAAACTTAGAAGTAGTAACAAATTTGATCAGAGATGCTGCAAAAGATAAGGCTCAGGTTAATTTAAACTCTGTACTATTTAATAATAACATGTCTAGGGTTGGCATTAAGAAAACGTTTTACTAAAATTTGGCTTTTGAGGGTTGAGGGTTTTGAGGAGGTGGTGAGGTATTTTCCATTTTTCCATTAAAGCTCCTTCTACATTTACTCATGGTAAAGCTAAGCTGGCATTTCATACCTGTTTCTTTAAAGCGAGAGGTACCAGTTGGCTGCTACCTCTTACTAAACAATCAAATGAACACTTTCTGGCATCTAGACCCTAAATTTCTTTCTTATTATTAAATTTGGATATCAATCTAATTTGTTACCTATTTTTAGATGATATTTTTCCCTGAAGCCTGTGACTTCATTTGTGATAATAGAAAAGACACTCTTCTGTCTTCAGAACCAATTTTATCAGGCAGTACAGTAAAGAGCTACAGGGAATTGGCAGTAAAAAACAATGTTTGGTTGTCAATGGGTGGAGTGCATGAAAAGGTAAAAGTAAATTCACTGGTTTTGTTCTTCATGTTTTTAACAATAATTAATAGAATGCAAAATTTCTCTGATGAATATGTTTGGTTAGTGTCCCTCATCACATGTTGAAATTTATTAATGAAGTCTTACACTAAAGTGGGTGATAACACTTTAAGAGCCTTAAAACAACTAACATCTATAGGTTCTATAATGAGGAAAACAATAGGGGGCGCTACACAATAACTGATCTTTAAGAGGGTTTACGCCTTGCGCACGTGGTTTTATGTAATTCATGGGTAATTCGAACCCACACATACGGATCGCAGTGTGAATAGCATATTATAGTTATATATATATATATATATATATGTTAGTATATTCTATAGTCAAATTAACCCACTATGATCCACGTAATGAATTGATTTCGTTTACGACCAGAGTTTTAGAGACGTTTTAAAAAATTTACAGAAAAATAATTACTATACAATAATCAAAACTTTTAATGCATGATTGTAAAGAATATACTCTAGTTTATTGGTAAGCTATTATTATATTAAATTAAATAAGGTATATCGTCGAAAACTACATATAAAATTTGAAATATTTCACATTTTTTAAATTTTAATTTCTCATAGATAAGATACCAAAACCAATTTTTTTTTCTACTAACTATTTTCTCAAGGATCTTATCAAGTGGTAATTATTTTTTGTTAATTATATATTTCAGTACTTTTATGATATTTTGAGCTTCGAAACTGACGCTAAAAGGGAAATTAACAAACCTCTAATAAGTAATCATGATAGAATGCGTACATACTAAATTAATTGAAATATTTTTTCTACTAACTATTTAGACAAGAAAATGTCCTAAAATTATTAGTATGTAACATATAATATAAGATAAGTGGTTCATGATTTTAAGGTGTTTGAAAAGTACAGTTTTCAAGGCAAATTGCGTTGGAAGGCGTAAACACTCTTAAAACCTCCGGTACCCAACACGTGTTTACGGCCTTTTTTTGAAGCGTCTTAATACGCTCGCGGTACCCGAAAAGTTAAAGTGGGTGTTACGGGACATAAGTTTGGGAACCTCTGCACATTTATTTGCATAGGAACATATAGTGCAGTTAGTGCTGTTCTTTATTTTGAGGTCTCAATAGTTACTAACTGTCAATTCTTGTATGCACTCTAGGCTACATAAAAAACAAGTCTTTAGTTGCTCTAATGTTGCTGTCATCTAATTCTACATTCCTCCAATGAATATAATACATATTTAGTATTTACAATTTTTTTTAAATATGATTATTTTTTTTAAGGATGAAAGTAATCCCAATAAAATATTTAATACACACATAATAATAAATAACAAAGGTGAAATTGTGGAAACATATAGAAAGATACATTTATTTGATGTGGAGATTCCAGAGAAGAATGTAAGACTGAAAGAGAGTGATTTCTGCACACCAGGGAGCCATATTGTCGCCCCGGTTGATACACCTGTGGGAAAAGTTGGTGAGGTTTAATGTATAAATAGATTTGGTTTTCTATATATGTAAGGTAAAAGGGAGGGGTTATACAAATGAGTTGCCTCCTTTCCTCCAATGGGCCACAGAAAACTTACAACCAATACGCAATAAATATGGAAAATTATGTGACAAAGGTACTTGCTTGTAACACGCACAAAGATGTTGCAGGTAATAAATAGTGTTATAATATAAAACATACAAAAAAAATCACAAATATGACACTATAGGTAATTTTAGCATTACAAATGTACAAATATTCAGACTAAACTTTATGAGTAATAACTTTGTTTGGTTATATTTTTAGGTAGTAGGTTAGTAAGAGATATTGCCACGCTGCATGCTTTCATGCAGCCGAATTGGGCCGGCACGACAGGGGAGGTACCTCTCGCTTACATGAGACCGGCGTGAAGTGACAGCTGTGCTGTCGCGTTTCGTGCGGTGTGTAAGTAGGCGGTGGCCCATGGAGGTGGGAGGAGAAAGGGGGGCAGCGCATCTGTATAGTCTCTATGCATATGTCTATGGGCGTCGGTAGTCATGAAAATGGCTACAACTGCTCGTTTGCCCCCTTATACCATAAAATAAAATAAAAAAAATATATTTGTGGAAACAAAAAGTTGCAATTTTTTTATAGTACAGGGGGCAGCCGAGCAGTCAGGCACCGAGATGAAGATGATTTCCGACGCCCACAGACATCTGCAACACCAGGGGTTTTGCAGTTGCGTTGCCGGCCTTTAAGATGAGAGTAGGCTCTTTTCTTGAAGATCCCTAAGTCATATTGGTTCGGAAATACCGAGGGCGGCAGCTGATTCCACAAAAAAGTAGTGAGCGGGATGAAACCGATGGAATTTTGACGCAAAGTTCGATAGTGAAAGAAAAAGAAAAAGTGCTGCAGGTATTAGTCCGAACAATGGAAAATACGGTAGAAAATGCACAGCGAACTTACATCTCTCCGTAGGGCAAGCGTATCAAGCTTGCTGGAAAGAAGTTGGTCGTCGACGATTTGAGTTGTGCGACGTTAGACACGGTCAAAAGGTATAAGCTGGTATTGAGGTGCGCTTGCCCAGAGATGACAGCAGTACTCCATATGGAGTCTAGCCTGGACTTTATATAGTTGCACATAAGTATGCCTTCGCCCTATTCATGACCAAGCTTTTGCGATGCTAATTTAGCTTTCGCTTCCTAATGACCGCGGAATTGAACATCACTCGAAATGTCGACGCCAAGTATTCCTTCTAGCTGTAGGCGTTAGGGGTGTGTTCTCAATACGAAGAGAAACGACGAAGAGGGCCTTTTTAGTGGTGGATGCGCAAACTTGAGTCTTATTAGGGTCGAATTGGACTAAATTTAGTCGGCCTCAATCCGTGGCTTTGGTTAACAAAGACTCGCGGCGCGGCGATGCGCGGCCAATGTATAAGGAGTTGCCAGTGCTGTCACCCGCATAACAATGGACGCTGCTGCTCAGCAACAAGTCATTGATATGCAGGAGAAACAGAGTGGGAGACAGAACACAGCCTTGTAGAACGCCGGCATTGACAGCCATGAGATCCAAGCATGCACGGTCTACAAAGTTCTTGACTCCGGTCTGACAAAAAATTGGCGATCTAGTCACATAATTTTACAGGAAGTCCAAAAGCAGGAAGTTTAGTGAAAAGAGCTTTGTGCCAAACCCGATCAAAAGCCTTCGCTATCCAGACTAGTCTAACCGCCAATGCCTTCGATTCAACTGCCTCCAGCCACCGATGAGTAAGGTAGGCTAAAAGATCACTCAGATGCGTAGGCGGTGGGGCCGCAGAGGAAGAGGAGATGCGGTGTGTCGTTGCCGTCCTCTTTGTCCTCTGCGGCCAGTTAATGGTTGGTCCGCCTCCCAGCGGATGGGACCAGCCAATGCCGGAAGTCCTCCACCCGTCCCTCTGAATAAGCAGATGGCAGCGTGGATTGGGACGACCGGCGTGGTGTGCTCCGCTGGAGCATTAGGACCAGGGGTTAGGATGGGAACCTGACCCCATTGCACGGTTCCAACGCGGAGTAGGGACTTGTCAAAGGCAGCCGGACAGTCCCTAAGGAGGAGAAGTTTGACATTTTCACCGAGGCCAGCCTGTCGCTGGAGGGGAAGGGCCCTGTTGCTTGTAGATCTGGGGCCCTCCAATTATAGCGGCTGAAGGCACCCGCAGAGGCTTAGTCGGTAGGGGCAAGCCTGTTGCCGAGCCCGACACTATCCGGTGAGCCACCCGGGCTCCTGGGTAGCGTACGTAAAGGTATTCCCCTGCGATACCAAAAAAAAAACGTTAAAAGATCACCCGCTGAGCGACCTTAACGGAAACCGTACTGGCGGTCACTAAGTAGCTGATGATACTCCAAGTAACGCAGGAGCTGGCAGTTATAATCGATTCCATCATTTTGGAAAACAGGGGGGTTATAGCTTATAGGTCGGTAGTTGGACGGATCTGAGCGGTTTTATTTTTTAAGTATTGGATGCACCAAAGCTATTTTTTATGCTTTTGGGACGACACCAAGTGAATAAGAGGTAGTGCCACGCTGCATGCTTGCATGTAGCCGAATTGGGCCGGCACGACCGGGGAGGTACCTCTCGCTTACATGGTACCGGCGTGAAGTGACAGCTGTGCTTTCGCGTTTCGTGCGGTGTGTAAGTAGCCGGTGGCCCATGGAGGTGAGAGGAGAAAGGGGGGCAGTGCATCTGTAGTCTCTATTCAGATGTCTATGGGCTTCGGTAGTCATGAAAATGGCTACAACTGCTCGTTTGCCCCCCTATATCATAAAAAAAAAAAATAAGACAATCGGAAAAGAAGCGTTAAGACCGGAGTCAACTCAGGAGTACAAGTCCTCAGCACAATCGGTAGAATTCCATCGGGCCCACTCGACGTCAATTAGAGAAGTGCTGTTCCGGAACTCTCACAAACCGAATGAAACGCGACGACAATTTACATTGCCGTCACTTCATGTCGATGTTAAGTGTGAGAGAGGTACTTCCCCGGGCGCGCCGGCTCCATTCCGCTGCACACTAAAATTGCGTGCAACATGGCGGTGCCTCTATAAAACTACTACTACTTATTCCTATTGGGACAAAATTACATATTTTTTTATTGTAATTAAAAAAAAAATGGTACATTTTAGGTCTTGCAATATGCTACGATATGCGGTTCCCTGAACTGAGCACAGCTCTGACTATCATGAAGGCAGACGTTCTAACCTTTCCTTCGGCTTTTACATATGCAACTGGCCAAGCACATTGGCACCTCTTACTCAGGTGACGTTATTTTTAATAAAATCCTAATTGATTTATGAGATAGTGGAATTGAATCCTCTATGATTAGTTTGGCTATGCACGAAACATACATACTAAATTCTTTATGCAACAAGATGATACAATGCAATACAAGTCTCTAAAATGTACAAATATGAAAGAAGAGATGCATTCATCCATTTCCTTTGCCAACTGATTTTAAAATTAAAGTAATTATTTATATTTTTATCATTATAATTGGCAGACATAACCTGGCTTGCCTATCGTCAGCAAATAAAGTATAGTATTCATAGGTGATGGGATCATAAATAAAACAAAATTTAAAATATACCTGACCTATCACGTATGTCCAATTTATTTCTGTACTATCTGACCCGTGCCCACTTCGTTGGGCGGCAAAATTACGCGGATTAAAAATAGCCACTTCCAGGTAATGTAGCTTACTAAAGACACAAACAAAAAATCTTACCTCTTTATCACATTAGTTTTAATATAAAATATAATATGTTAACATGATTAAAATAAAAATATATGTTAATATAGTTAACACACATTACATGTTTATAGGTGATCCTTGCACATTGAATTGGATTGCAAAAAAAAAAAGGATTTCCATACAAATATTCATCCCCTCTTTTAACCTCTTCTCCCTATTGTTTTCGCAATAAAAAGTATCCTTTGTTCTTCCTCAGGGTCAACTCGGTCTCTATACCAAATTTCATTAAAATCGGTTTAGTGGTTTAGACGTGAAAGCGTAACAGACAGACAGACAGTACTTTTGCATTTATAATATTAGTAGGATTTTTTAAATTTAATATCAAATATAAGTTATTCAATAAACTCAATGTCAACAGACACATGAAACCTTTGTTTAAAATCAGATTATTTATGATATATGCTTATCATAAACATATAAAATAAAATAAAAATTACTAAATATTCTTTTTACTATCTAATTAGATTATTTCGGTATTTCAGGGCGAGGGCTATAGAAAATCAATGTTTTGTCATAGCAGCAGCCCAAACTGGCCATCATAATAATAAGAGACGGTCATACGGCCATGCACTCTGTGTTGATCCTTGGGGTGAGGTACTCGCGGACTGTGGAGACACGGGCCCGACTTACCAAGTGGCAGAAATAACTGACAGGATAAAAGAAGTAAGGAGAAACATGCCTGTTTTTGAGCATAGAAGGTATTTAACAAAATAGAAAATTAAATAAAATTTGTGTTGCAGATATTATGAGGATAGGTGCGACTGAACTCGTGCTGTAGAAGCGAGAAAAGCCCAATACAGCTTTATGAGATTATTTGTCAAGTGACGAAACTAGGTTTTGGGGTTGAAAGGGGCCGGCCTCTTACACTAGGCCAGTGCGAGTTATACATTCCTATATGAGAGTTGTAGTCATGTGTCCGCTATGGGGTAACGTAACTGAAAACGGTTGCCATGCCTCTAACCTACGTACCGGTATTGACATAGTTAGCAACGGCTATCAGATAACTATGGGATACCTACATACAACTAGCATTGACGCAACGTTGCCAACTTACAATATTCAACGTTGCTCTTTTCGTTAGTTACTAATAACCAAAACAACCAAGCCTTCTCTCTCTTTCTAAGCGATTCCTAACGTGTGCAACAGAGAAGGGGCGAATATTAGCTAGCGGCTATTGTTTCAACCAAAGTTGATGTAAATTATAAACAAAAGACAACCTTATTTATATTATATTAAGGCTTACCTGTAATAAGCTTTATAGATCAAAGTATATTGAACTCTGTGATCTGAATGAACAGTGGTTGCGGCAAGGATACGATTGATGTTGGTGCCGTTTCGCACTTTTCAAGAAAAGTACTCTTTATACATGTGTGCGCTATAGCGTAACGTAACTGAAAACGGATGCCATGTTACCACCCGCCAGTGGTGGAGGGGGGGTTCGGGCCCCCCAGTCATGATAGCTCATAGAGCTCTTCCAGCTCATGACCCGTGTCGGCCACTTTTTAGCTGCCGCGCGCGAGCTGGTCCCCTCCGTTAGAGGTGGGGAGTTGAGGACACCCGCTGTCCTCGGCCATGATAATAATAGTATAACCTATTAATCGCAATAGTCCGGTTTGCTTTCTCCCATTAGTCTGGGAACCTTCTGTCTCAGCATAATTTCTATCTAAAAAAAAAAAAAAGGATGCCATGCCTTTAACATTAGTACCGGTGTTTTTTATTTATTGATATCGTTGGCAACGGCTATTGGATAACTATCGGATATCTACAAACAACTAACATTGACGCAACGTTGCCAACTGACAACTATTCAACGTTGCTCGTTTAGTTAGTAATAATAACCATAATAACCAAGCCTTCTCTCGCTTCTAAGCTATTCTAACGCATACAAAAATTATAAACGAATGACAACCTTATTCATATAAGATTACGGTTTAACTGTAATAAAATTTATAGATGAACGTATAATGGACAGTGATGGTGGCAAAGTTATTAGGTTCTGTGATTTAGTCATAAGGTCGTGATTACTTTGCGAAGTTAGCGTTTTTCATGATAATACGTAGAAATTGGAATTGGTTTTTATTAAGATTGAAATCACATTTTGATACCGATATTGCAACCAAATATCGGTTTGAACTTGGACAACCGTTGTCTAAAACAATCGATAACGCCCACCTAGAACTTTTATTTTTAATAATATAATGTCCTCCGAGCCGATTTCGGCTACGGCGGCCGTCTCTATGGAGACGAGCCAGATGCGCAGGACATATTAAAGTGCACATATTATGTGCGCGCAGACACAAGTGCACTCTCTATTCCCTCATTCTCATATTCCGATGGGACGGCAATCCGACACGACCGGTGAGAAATCAGGCGCAGGATCGACGGCTTAACGTGCTCTCCGAGGCACGGGGGTGTACCACCGCCAACTTCCTGACTCCGGACTGTTATTAGAAATTGAAAAATCCCAATAACAATTTTTGGTCCAACCCGGGATTCGAACCCAGGACCTCACGTCTGTGGTTGAACACGCTTACCACTAGACCACGAGGCAGTCGCCGTTATTTCTACTATATAAGTTATTAAGTTGGATCGTGATTAGACTATTGGCTAATAAAATATGGACATGCATAAAGACAAACAGACAAAAATTCTAAAAACTATATTTTTGGCTTCAATATCGAATGTAGATCACGCCCCAAGTATTTTTTTTTAATATTCAATGTACAGTTTTGAGTTACACGATTTTATTATATACTTACGTGTAGATAAAACAATTAATCCACCATATTTATGTTTGTGTATGTGTGTAGTGTGGTGTAGTGTATGTATGTACGTATGAATGAAATTATTTTCTTTCGAACCAATTTATTGAATGATCTTAATCGTAATTATTATTTAATCCAGCATGTACAATCTGTAGAATGGTATATTTTTTTGTTTCAATAAAGTATTTGATGAGAACGTATTTTTCCAATCTAAGATTAGAAGAGATTTGACTCGACCACC
>LUGF01026586.1:17277-38492 GCA_001625245.1 Calycopis cecrops | reverse complement strand
TACTTGGGTCCAACAAATCAATTCGATATACTGCTCTCTAATTTGTTTGTTTAGTGTTTCCTGAATATTCATTCAAGTACAGTAGAAGCAACACTCAGAATAACATATGTACACCAAAACTTCCTTTAAACCTCCGACAGTAAGATGTCAACGTCGAAAATATGGTAAACGCAAAAGATATACAAAACCAAATATTGTTAATAACTAAATATTGTTAAATAGTTGTTAAGTGTGTTAAGTGGTTGTTAAAGGGCTAGGTTGAACCGGTGGTAGATGAAATTTTTTGACGTTCAAAAATCAATTTTTTAAATTCTATTTTGAATAAAAATATTTTGATTTTGATTTTGATTTTGAAGAGGTAGTGCCACACTGCATGCTTGCATGCACTCGAATTGGGCCGGCACGACCGGGGAGGTACCTCTCGCTTACACGAGACTGGCGTAAAGTGACAGCTGTGCTGTCGCGTTTCGTGCGGTGTGTAAGTAGCCGGTGGCCCATGGAGGTGGGAGGAGAAAGGAAGGCAGCGCATCTGTATAGCCTCTATGCGGATGTTTGTGGGCGTCGGTAGTCATGAAAATGGCTCCGGCTGCTCGTTTGCCCTCCTATATCATAAAAAAAAAAAACACTATTTTCTCTATTTATTTATTTATTTTAACGTTATAACGCCGTACGAGAATAGAGACAGTCCTATGAATATGCCGTAAAATTACTCCCATTTTCAGCAAGTTGCAGTATAAAGCATCGGTAAATTATATGATCGCCCCCTGTAGGGTGCGCCAGCGACAGGTATAAAAAAGAACAAAGTGTATAATCTAGCATACACTTTATTCTTTTGTATAGCACTATTTTGGTCATAGTGACTTACACATAAAAGATAGATATATGCCGTCGCGGACTTTTATTTAGAACTATTTAAGATAAATAATCCTACAGTAATTATCTTTGTGTATCTCCAACGATTAGGTCAGCGCACGCCAATATTGCACTCAGGGGGCTGATTTTTTTCCAACTTACTTAACAGTTATCGTTATATTATAACCAAATTATAAAAAAATCCCTATAAATTTTAACTTAATATGTTATTCTGATATGAAAGCTATATTACTGTAAAGTTTCATGAAAATCCGTTCAGTAGTTTTTGTGTGAAAGAGTAACAAACACACTCACAAACTTTCGCCTTTATAATATTAGTAGGATAGTAGGATTTAAATAAACTATTTTTTTCTACTGTTATGTATATTTATTAACATAGTGCAGTGGTTGGGATTGGAGTGGATTGGGTACACAAAAAGATGATCGCACGATCCCAAAGCGTAAAAATTGTATGACAAATAACAAAACAAAGCATAGTATGAACACATTATGTAGTTGACTTCAAAATTCGAATTATAATCTACTTAGGTGTTGGTATACGTTTATCTAATACAAACAGGAGTAAAATAAATGTATACATACAAAATGTATATTTGTATCACATGACAATAATTATCGTACAAACACATAATATCTCCTAATTTGTATACATGTCATTTAAAAAGTAATTTTGTATGATTTCGTCAATTCAAATTTCAATTCAATTTTGGGTAATTAAGGCATTTCAAGTGGAACATCGTCACAATATATATTCTCACAACAACTGTGTACCTACTGTGTGTGTGTAAATAGGTTAAAATCTTTTTCATAATTAATTACCTACACATTTAATGTAAAATGGAAATCTCCAAGCCTTTAGCATTAAACACTACCTAAATACTTATGTATTTACCCGGCGCCTTTTCTTTCATCTTTGCAGACATGAAATATAAATATTGTATAAAAAATTGAGTTTAATTAATATTTTAATCTCAACGTCAATAGCCGAACGGCACTCCGCGTGATTTTATCAAAGGTAAGGAAATAAGGAATTTAATTTAGAGCGAATCAGAAATATTCAGGTGCCGCTCGCTAGTTATAAATCATTTGAATGCTAATAAATTCGACTTGCTCTTAAGATCTCAGGTGGAAACAAAATTTCTTCTCGCTCCATCTTTCTTTTAAAAAAATCTGAATAATATCCTGTTCTTTATTATGACATTCCTTCACAAAGCGAGTCACGGCTTTGTGGTCTGCTAAAAATTTAAATGGAACCTCTTTTATCTTTACCTTCATTATCATTCATGTTCTTTATTATTAACTTTAGAGTTGGGTATTTTTAATTCACCGAAATATTTTTACACCGGTTTGTTTTTAACCTAGCTTTGCTCCATGGTTTCGCACTATAACATCTATGCTATGGGTCATTTTTTTAATATAAAATGTTATTCCAGAGTTTAATCCCTAGTGATATTAAATTTCATCCCATTCTGTTCAGAAGTGTTTGCTACTCCCCTCCGTCAGAGGTGGGGAGAAGAGGACACCCGGTGTCCTCTTGGCCAAGATAAAAATAGCATACCTAACTATTTTTAAATCGTTATCGGGATGCCTTCTCTCATCAGCGGGAAAGAGGGGGGTCAGCCCCCCTATCGACCACAAATTACAGAGGCACGTCTCCAATGATGAGCCTCTCATATAAATGAAGCTGCATCGGCCTTCGCCTTCAGTATAGATACCTTATAAAAAAAAATTAAAAAAAGAAGTGTTTGCGTGAAAGCGTAACAAATATACGTATAAAATGTCATATGTATATTAAAAATGGCAAACAGGGTAGGCTGTATGGCGGTAAAACTTATAATAGCTATAATGTCATGTCAGCATGGACTAGCATAGCAATATATAAAATTCATTGGAATGACAGTGGCGCCATCTCTCAAAAATTGGTCGTACCAACATCATCACATTCTCAAATGCACTATGCATTACGATTCTACAAAAGGACATAAAGACAAACATTATTTTTTACATATATAGATAATACATTTGTGTCTGAAACAATGGAAATACACATACAAAATTTCAACCAAATCGGTCAAGCCGTTTAGTAGTTGACGTACCGACAGCAGCGCCAACTACCAGATCCAATTGTATTTTTAATAAATTATTTTTAATTTAATAAATGAGGCATTCGCGAACACCATAAAACATGCAGCATTTTTCACATCTGAGTCATGTTTGTTCGACTAAACTCCAGTCACGCCTCGGTTCACTGGTTCGCTTGACACAGAATTTATATTTCATAATTTCACGATCATTTCACACGATACTTATGAGGCATAATCTAAACTAATAATAGTAGTTTATGCAACTGAAGGGTATTAAAACACGAGTGTGAATTTTTGAAACGAGCGAACGCGAGTTTCAAAATAGTACCTCACGAGTGTTTTAATACCCGTGTTATATGCAGCTGCATACACTACTTTATCTTCACTAATGCAATTAATCAATTAATCAAACATTGCAAAACATTAAATTCATGCGTATTGCCCCATTCGTTGTTGGACCGACGACTGTTTGACCGACGAGGCGACGACTGCTTGACCGACGATTTAAAATGTAATGTTCTTTCTTCGAAGATAAATATTTTTATTAAATACTTTAATTTGATTGCAAAAATTGCGGCACGTAAATATATACTTTTTATAATGTTACAATGTTAATAAAATGCTAGCTTTAATGTTGAAATATAATGTGAAAAAATCACATGACTTTACTTTTAAATTTCTACTAAACAGTAGATTATTCGTTGTCTGTGGCGTTCATTTTTGCTTTCATTTTTTTGTAGAGCTTTGTCTCTTTCTCGTAAATCCTTTGCAAGCTGGCATTGAACCAATGAGAGCGCAGCTGCAGCGCGCGCAGGGCCAATCAGGAGCGAACGCACGCTGTTAGGATTTTGAAATAAGGCTCTCTCACCACTCTATCTCTCTCTCTCGCTCTCACACAGTGTTATAATGAGATTTTACGATATCGATTTGGATATTATAACATCATGTCAAATTGCTTAAATTGAGTTTTTTGTTGTCTGAGCTATAACAGTAGTTATTATAAGTCAAGTATTGAAAACATAAGTAGAATGTAACAACATTAGTGTAGATAAATATAATTATTCCTGAGACTATGTAGGTTGTTTTTTCACTTAAGATTTTCACCCAAAGGTCCCGGGAGGCGATTATATAAACAGGATTCAACTACGACCTTAATGCGCCTAATAAAGTTTTACGAGAGACCCTCGGTAAAAAGTGGACGGTCTAAAGGCGACAAACCTTTTATCTTCCCTGTTTTACCGATTGTTTTATTAAAACATTAAAAAACATAATTTGCAATATTTTAGGTCAGTGTGATATCTATGTGTATTGTACTTACATAAATAAATAAATGATATAGCCGTACATTTTATTGGTAGATAAATAGATGGATACTTAATCGGTAAAAATATTCATCGGTAAGAGGGTACCGTGATTTAATTGTTAATTCGAAACGATTATTGAGTAGGTTTATGTAACATGTACGTGATTGTGTTTATGTATACATAGTATTATGTTATATATACTACAATTAAAATATAACCTACTAAATAAGTATATTAGTAGAATTAAACGAATGAAGGTAGCGAGTGGCGTGTTGCGCAGGTAGTGCCAGTATTACCAACCTTTTATTTACGATTACTTTATAAATCCGTGCAGGACTGAAACCATGAATGTGTTACTACAATAAATTAACCCTTAATCGCTAGAATGAAACTGTTTGCACAATTTGGATCGAACTTCACAAGTTCGTTTGATCATCAATTGTGTTGAAGTTTAGTGATCGTCCACAACAACAAAAACAGTCAGATATGTTATAGATATATAGATACATATATATGATATAGGTATATATTTATTTATATAGGTGGTAGATTTTATTGTTGACGTTCAAAAAGTAATTCCTGTAATTCTATTTTGAATAAAAACTTTTTGATTTTGATTTTGATTTTGATATAGATATAACAACAAATGTTTGGAAATACAGACTACAAGACTACACAACCATATTTACTTCCGAAGCGATTGCAATCCTAAAGTGTTTAGAGATTATAAAAGATAATACAAGTAACAAAAAATATTTGATTTTTTTGTCATTCTATGTCATCTCTCTTAGCGCTATCTAACTTCCAAAACTCAGACCCGCTTGTAAACTTAATTAGAAAGTCTGTAGGAGACCTTACTCAGGGTGGTTTCATCATTGAATTAGTGTGGATTCCCAGCCACCAAGGCATCTCAGGCAACGAAAGTGCAGATGTGCTAGCTAAGGAAGCTACAAAGTTACATTACTGTAATTACAATACTTCTAGCATAAAAGATGTTAAAAAACACTTAAACTTAAAAATTAGAACGCTCTGGAACAGCTATTTGGTAAACAATAATGGTAGCGCCTTATACGAAATTAAAAAGTCCGTTTTGAAAAGAATAATTTACAATGTAATAACAGGCGAGACGAGGTAGTTTTAAATAGATTAAGAATAGGACACACCAATGTAACCCATGTCCATCTTATCACTAAGGAACCTAAAAAGAAATGCGTTTTATGTAATTGTGATTTATCTGTTAAACATATATTGATTGAATGTCCAATGTACAATAGCGAAAGATTAAAATTCGATTTACCTTAATGTTTAATAGATTGTTTAAAAAATACCGAAAGAACTGTAAATTTCTTAAAAAAAATTAATTTTTATAATGTTATATAGAATTAATGTTAAGAAGTCACTAATGACCTTAGATGTTTAAGCGACTCTTTAAATAAATAAATAAAAAAAAAATAGTAAGAGTATTTTTTTATTTACAAATATAGAGATATTTATAAATAAAAAAATAAAAAGGCAATCAAATCTCTTATTACTAATACCAAATTATGCATTAGTTAATTAATAACTTTTTACACATTGGTGTAGTATGATAAATTCATTTTATTTTCCTTTGTAAACATTACCTATATTGTATTGGTGACAGATATAGGTACATTATAGATATATCTGGGATCTAAAATCTGATCGTGACACCCGATTGTGTTTGGGGCTGTGATTCTGATAAGATAATGTTCGTGATAAAGCCTTCTGTGACAGCTATACCGTTCTTAATTATAACTTTTTATTCAGAACTTGCCATGGAAATGTTTTTAATGAGTGTCTACTTTTTTCAATAAAATTTTATTACAAGCAAGTAATATAAACATATTTAACCTATATGTAAAATTATTCCTTCTAAACTGATAAAACATTTTATTTGGAAACACTATTTCCCAGGGGTGTGCAAACATTCAAATGATGGGAGTTATTTTAGCGCAGACAGGGAAATGAGCGTTACTCTGTATTTCCTGTGTACGTATTCATTTTGCTCGTCGTAATTTGCTTATGCCCCAACCGGTATGTTCCAATTACGGGGCAGGTTGTCGGACGCCATTACTCGCTTATTTCTTTATTATACGTTTATATGTTTCTTAAAGTGATTATAAATGTTTCTTACATTTTTAGGTACTACGAAACTTGTAAAATTAATTCAAGGGTTGCTTTTCGACTGGACATTACTTCTTCCACTCTTCTTGTACTATTTTAGAAAGATTTCCTGAACTTCGGATATTAAAAAACGTCTATCGTAGTGTTTAAGGCACTTTTTGTCTCGTCGACATAAACAATTTTGTGATATCGTGTTATGTGTACCTGTAGTTCGGTAGATCTCAATTTAAAACGAAAGAGCCGCACACACGCGCTTTTTCTCTCCTCTTTATTGCTTTCGCTCATTAAAAGCGATTCATATTGTTATTCTGTTATAAACGCACTGAAATCATATAATTTTCAATGTATCTTGTCGGCGAACCTAGCACTTTTGATTTAAGACCTAAATTACGTTAACTAATGGCGCCACTAAGGAGGTACCTCTCACTCACATGATACCGCTGCAAAGTGACAGCTATCCTGAGGCGTCCTTTTTATGCTATAGGGAGGCAAACGAGCAGTCGAAGTCATCTTTATTGCTACCGACACCCATAGATGACAGGCTATACAGATGCGCTGCCCCGCACCACATGAAACACGACAGCACGGCTGTCACTTTACGCCGGTCTCGTGTAAGCGAGAGGTACCTCCCTGGTCGTGCCGGCCCATTTCGGCTGCATGCTATCATGCAGTGTGGCACTACCTCTTATACGGTTTATGAGTTCACGGAGGTCCAGTGGAGGGGTATCTAAATAATAATTATGACGATGTCTGCACTCTGCAGGCGCCGGTATTCTTGTTTCACCTTCATTCACATCACACACACACAAAATATCATTATGACACGCACAAGTGTATGTTATCGCATTCAACCAATTTTATATTATTTGTGTCAAAACTAGAATATAGTTTCAATTTAACGGTGTCTCTTTGTATATGATTGAGTATAAATTAACAAATGTGGTTGGATCTCAACCACTGGAATACCCTTGTTAGTAATGGATATCACTTGACAAATGGAGAATTTAGATTCACCATTAATTATTCTAAGTTATTTGGAAAGCGTTGAGTATGTTTGTCTAATAGATTCTAAAGTAAACGCAATATTTATTAATTATAGAATTCAAAACTTACTATCATCATAATCAACCTTTGTTATTCCGCTTCTGAATATAATTATATTGCATTTGTCATTTATTTCATATCACAGTAAAGTAATTATAATTAACTAGCTGCCCCGCGGTTTCACCCGCGTTTAATTTCCAAGAAATCATATAAACTTCATCACCTTATTTCACCCCTTTGGGATTGAATTTCTAAAAATCCTTTCTTAGCCGACGCTTATTTCATGACATCTACCTGCATTCTAAATTTCAGCCCGATCTATCCAGTGGTTTGGGCTGTGCGTTGACAGATCACTATGTGGCCTTTAAGTTTTATACATATAGACTTCCTAGCTGTCACTCTGCATTTTAGCATATGCAATCCTGTTATCTTTTCCCACAAATACAACACTAAATATTCATTTTATGATATCCTTGTATTGAAACAAATTAATCACGTTTAAACATTTTGGATAACCTATTTGAGTTCAATGTACAATCTAATCATTAGATCACTAACTGATATTGTGTTAATGTACTTTGTGATGAAGTAGTTGTCATCACAGGAGTATCAGTCTAATCAGTGTAATAACGCACTGTGCATAGGAAATATTGCATAAAATAATCTGTAATAGGTCTTAATAATACAAACAATATATATATATATAATTTATAATCGTTTTATCATTTTTAAAATTGATAGATATTGCTTTGTCTCCATTTTCAAGAAAGAACTAGCGATCAGAATCATTCGGTGGGTATCTACGCATTTTCCCTGGTGGTTTTCCCTATCTTAAACACAATCATTTTCCTTACGAAATGACAGAGTCATCTATTTTTAGACAGTATAATTTGAGAGCGCATTTCTCCGGTCATGCCAGCCGCAACCCAATCAGAATATAGTTTTGTACGTAAAATCAATATATAAAATATATAAATGCAGATTTTACAGTTACAGCAGTTCTCTTGTCTCTGTAATTGGCCCAAAACCAAACCATTTAAATGATAATTGGAAATGTTATAATATATTATATTTAGTAACATTGCATAAAAGACAATTAATCTTGGAAACGTGAAGTACTGAAATCAGTCAGCCTTCGTTAGTCTAAAATAGAGGAAGTAGCCAATATCTATATTGTTGTAATTTCACGTTCTTATAAACTCTCGTAGTTACTTATTCATCTCATGGGCCATGTAATGAGGCACATCGTGTATTAACAAGCGAGTTACTCTTCCGTACAACGTGGTTCGTTACTTAGAACAAATTACTTGGGTTCTACAAATCAATTCGATATGCTGCCCTCTCATTTGTTTGTTTAGTGTAGCTTGAATATTCATGCGAGCACAATATAAGCAACGATCAGAGAGAACGGCTTCAGTACAAGTGACCTCCGTATTTGAATATAGGTACGTGAAATTTAAGTCGAGTGCCTTCAGTTCTTTGTAAGTTTAATAGTAAAATATAATAAATTATTTATTGTCTAGCTATTGACGCAATAGTAATAAAAGAGGAGTCGTAGATTCAAGTACAGCTATAAAAATCTTTAATATTAAAATTATTTTTTTTTTTTATGTAAATTATTATAAAGAAGAAAGATTTGTTCGTTTATTATGAATAGGCTCCGAAACTATTGGATCGATCTGAAAAATTATTTTACCATAAGAAGTCCACATTATCACTGATAGACATAGGCTACTTTTTACCGCGAGGGAATGCATTCCCATGGGAAAACGGGTAAACTTCTAAAGGGCTGAACCGATTTGGTTGAAGTCTTTCCATTGTTTCAAAGACACGTATGTCGTATAATGTTTGTTTGTTGTCATTAGAGAATGTGATGAGCTTTAGAAAAGTTTCTAAGTTGGTACGACCTATTTTCGACAGATGGCGCCAATGTCATTCCAATTATGTTATATATTATTTTAAATATTGATGTTCATGCTGATTAATCTGTTGGTGGCATAGTTGGTCACAGAGTGCAGCTTGTATAATATAGGTACACACGTAAATTTTTCTCCAACACTTTTAACGTTTTTTCCTATTTATAACTTGGTAACGCCCTGCTAGTATTTGTAAAGACATTCCCTTCCTTTTATCCATTGCACAGTTTCTACCATTTTCAGCGAGCTGCAGTATAAAGCAACGGTAAATTTAATACTCGCTGGCTGTAGGGTACGACTAACATACAGACAGGTATTACTAAACCTAGCATGCGCTTTGTTCTTTTGTCGAGTCCTCGTTAAATGTTTAAACCTGAACGACGGACCTTTTCAGAGAAGTTACAGTTATGGTTTATGCACATAAAAAATACTCAATTATTTTTTGCAATCTTTAAAAATCTTATATATAGTATTACGTTTTTATAATCAATAAATGTTGTTTTAACTATTGCCATGTATACCAATCTCGTGCAGTGGTTTAGGTTAAACATAAAGATGATCGAGTTCACTAGCGCGAAAATTGTATAACAAATAAGACAAAACATATAGCACTATTATAACACAAGTCAAATATAGGTACTTAAAAATACAATATTCTCAGGTTATATACCTACGTGCACGTATTAAAAATAAAATGAAAATACAAATAAATTAATTGTGATCCAAGCACATATATCTCAATATGTATAAACTCGATTTATAAAGTAATTTTATGTATGACTAGCTTCCGCCCGCGGCTTCGCCCGCGTGGATTTCGGACTTCAAAAATGATTCAAAATTTTAACTTATTATGTTATTCTGATATGAAAGCTATATTACTGTAAAGTTTCATGAAAATCCGTTCAGTAGTTTTGGTGTGAAAGAATAACAAACATTCTTACAAACTTTCGCATTTAAAATATTACTAGGATTTAAATTCAATTTGAAAGAGAGTTTTATTGGGGGAGTATAGATTTGGGTAATTAAGGCATTTCACGTGTAATATTAGGAAAATGTAGTCGCATTAAATATATATTATCATCTTTATATAGGTACATTAATTGGCAATCCATTAGTATCTCATATTATATAAATTACCAGCTGAATCATTATTATGATTATTACACGTATACATTTTAAGACATTCAACTTGAATCTTATAAAATCATAATCTCCAACCCTTCAGCAATAAATAATGACTAAGTATTTCGTATTTACCAGGCGCCTTATATTTAAGCTTTACAGAAAGGAAACATAAATGGTGTATGAAAAAGTTGAGTTTAGTGTGATTCATATTATATTAATTATTCATAATAAAAAGTAGTTAGAGTGATATTTCCAAAAGTTGAAACAAAGAAAAAATTTAGTCAAGGGCGAGTCAGAAATATTCAGCTGCTGCTCAAGCTAATAATTCAATTTGCTCTTAATATCTCAGGTAATAACAAAAACTCTTCTGGCTCACTTTCGCCCATAGGCATCCCCATAGAGATAAGCAGATGCGTTTCCCTCCTTCCTCTTACCTCAATAGACCATAATGTGACATTCCTTCATAAAGAGAGCCAGGGCTTCTTGGTCTGCTTAAATATTTTAATGGAATTTCATTTATTTCTACCTTCATTATCATTCATGTCCTCTTTGTATTAACATTAGAGGTGGCTATTTTTAATGCAGCGAGATATTTTAAGATTTATTACACAAAAGGGGAACAATTTATGGCTTTCTAGATAAAAAGTGAAACTGTTATACCAGATTGTAATCTATAATTGTATTAAATATGATCCAAATCTGTTCAGAAGTATAAATAAAATAAATTTAAGAGAAATGATTGACAGACAAACTGTCGCGTCTTGCAAGAGTAGGTAGGTAGATCCATCCATCAAAGTACGTATGGGAAGGTCGCACCTGCAATCCCTCGGGTGAGATAGGCATCGTGTAAGCAGAGTGCTCATTTGACCTCCCTTCTATAAATAAAAGAGGTAATTATTGCTTTCAAAACAGACAAAATTATATTCGACTGGTTACGTCGAATATCCTTTCATCTTTGCACATCAAAACAATCCTAATAAACATTTTTACATATCACAAAACGGCTATTTGAAAAGAATATAAATAAGTTATCCGGTTCATAAGCAACGTAATTACATTTATTAAATAAATAAAATTTGTGACACTCGAACATCGAATACGTGACGTACGTAATGAGCAGATTCTAAATATTTTTTTTAAACAAACAAACGAGTCATTAGAATCATCTAGATACTGCTGACTCCTATAACATCAGAACTATTATGCCCAACTTCCCAACGGTCAAACTAACACTCGCATGCCGCACATGTTACGCCGTCATATCTTACTAATATTATAAATGTGAACTAGCTGTGCCCCGTGTTAATTTCTAAGAAATCCATATAAACTTCAACACCCTATTTCACCCCCTTAGGAATTGAATTTCTGAAAATCCTTTCTTAGCGAATGCCTACGTCGTAACATCTACCTGCCAAATTTCAGCTTGATCCGTCCAGTGGTTTGGGCTGTGCGTTGATAGCTGGCTATGTCACGTTTGAGTTTTATATATATAGATGTGAGTTCATTTTTGACGCTTTCACGCCAAACCTACTCAACCGATCATCATGAAACTTTGTAAACATATTCCTAGAGGTGTAAGAAATTACATTATTTTAGATGGGTAAAAAATTGTGGCAGATATTGGAATTCTATTGCAGTTCTATTTGAATGTAATGTTCATTGATATTTACTGAAAAGCTAAGATATTTTTATTTGCATAGAACGTTTTTAATTCGATTTAATTTATTTTGCATCATTATCAGACACTGAAACTTCGGTAAATCCAAAAATAGCAAAAACAGGGGATTTTTGCTAACAAGCTTAGTTATTCAGGCACTTGTCGATCTCCCGTTCTGTATTTATGCATTCTAACCATTTAGTAAACAAATCTATGATCCAGTGACCGTGGCATCTCAGTATGGACGGCCGATGTCCTTCACGGGTTTGTGGGTATTTGGTTCAACAGCGAGTCCCACACATTCCTTTGATTCCGAACGTATGAGTATGAGGTTAGCCGGTATATCAAAAATGCTACCAATCTTACCATAATAACGTAAATGTAAATATGTAAATCGAGGATTCAGTATTCAAACCTCACACCACAAAGCACGAACACTCGCACCGCAAAACGCAATAGAATAGCTGATCTAAAAATCTCTTTAATGCAGTATCATTTGGGTGAATAGTAACCAGGGTTGGTATAGGCCTGGCCTGGTAAACCTGGGTATATATAGGCATTGAAGAGTCATGGTGCCCTATTCAGCTTCAACGCAGCAGAACGACCGGTGACCGGATGACTCTGAGGTGAAAGCTACCCAAGTTACGTTTGTGATATTTTCGACTGCGCGATCACCGTTTTACAAGATTTTATTTGATTAACTTAAGCATAAATTATGTTTAAATAAAAGGTAGAAGACAGTAGTAGTAAAAGCCTGGCTGCATTGCAGGGTGATTGAGCCGACTCGACCTGAAAGATAGATACCTACATAACGCTCACATGATGTCTTCGTGAAGTGAAAGTTATCCTGTCGCGTTTCGTACGGTTTGTGAGTAGCCGTTGACACATAGGAGGAGAGGAGCCATATATATAAAAACTGCGCGGATATCAATGGGCGTCGGTAGTCATCAAAAGGCTCCGATTGCTCGTTTGCCCCTATACAATAAAGGCTACATAAACGTCAGCGCTTAGCAAATGAGAATTTAACAATTATCATATTATTTTCACAACATAAATATGTATAAGCTTTGTACAGAATGAGAAGGTACTATATAGATAATTAAGTACGGTTTGGGAATTTTTAGGGCGCATTAATTCGAGGGGTTCATTCTCGGCCTTATAATTTCATATGATGCTGCCCTTCGTTCCATGCTTCCTTATACTACCTACCAAGATCAATATGCATATAAGAACATATAACATTAAAGAAAGAAGAAAGACGAAAGAAAATATTCTTTATTTGCCCACAATGAATATATATACTGTAATACAAACTTAAAGATTAAAGCAAACAGGTGGTCTTATAAATATTTAAATAACAAAGATTTAAGATTAAGATAAAGAATTTTCTCTAAAAACCTAAAATATAATTGGATGATTTTAAAATATATAACTATGAAAATAGTTTAACAGTTTTGGTCTTAAATCTCCCGGTACCGACCACGTGTTCGCTGCGTGTTTTTGAAGCGTCAATGAACGTCCGCGGTAACCGAAAGGACCGCTATCGACCGGAGAGCTATCGACTCATTATTTGAATAGTTCAAAGTTTAAAAATGTTATCAGAGTTCATTAGAGAGAGACGAAGATCAACAAGTTGTAACAAAAAGTGTGAAGGGTAAATCGTGTGTAGCAGTAGTTGACGAGCGTAAATTTAACATACTTAAAACCTGAAAGCTACTTACTTTTTACATATCTTCTAATACAAAAAAATGATTCAAACAAGATTTTATTTCTATTTACACATCCATACATCTGGAAAGTATGCCAATGTTACTACATCTACATTACATTAATTACAAGCAGGGAACACCTCTTTAACTAATCTAGGCTTTGCTTAGCGCCCTTTGCGTCGAGACCAGAATGCTGGAATTCACAAGCCACTTATAAATTGGGAAACAACGCTCGTGCCGCCTTCTGGAGTAGACTTGTATGTGTCCCGAGTCGCTAGTTATTTACCTCAAGGTTAGTCTACTTCCCCTTATCAATAAACATAGATAAACTTTATACAAGTAAACACATAAACAGTATGGAATTAATGACTTGGATAAAGTTAATCTAAGTCACCTATTAACATCACCACGGTTTATGGTTACGTCGCCTAACTTCCCAAAGTTCCAACGGTCTCTCACAAGCCGCACGAGACGCTACAGCTTAGCTATGAAAAAATGAAATGAAAATGAAAAAGTTTTTATTCAAAATAGAATTACAGGAATTACTTTTTGAACGTCAACAATTAAATCTACCACCGGTTCAACCCTAGCCCTGTCCTGAGAAGAACCGGCGAAACAAACTCAGAGCTATTGGTCAACTGTCGCGTTTCGTGCAGTATATCACCTACATCACCTATATCACCTGGGTATGAACGTTGAATTATTTATAGGGAAATAGGGCAATGTATTTGCTAATAACTCCTGTTCGAATTGATCAATATCCATGCTAATCTTTTAGTATGGAACCGTAAATAAATGTTAACATCCTTCTTCATCCAAGATTATATTATTTATAAAGGTGGTCGTAGACTGTTTTACGAATCCGTGGCGCAACGACTCGGCGCGAAGAACTTGCGGCAAAAATTTCTGTGGTGCGAATTCGTGGAGACAAAGCATTCAGGAGGTACATTTAAAATTATATTTTTAGCGTAACACTGCAAAAATGCAAATTGCAATGCAAGACGGAAAATTTTGCGTATCGTCTGTAAGTTTGCAGACTCATGCAAATTCACAGATTTATATAAGAGAAAAATGTGTAAAACTAATGTTATCTACGTTTCCATTAGCAAATATAGCCCTCTTTATTCCTCATACCCTCATCCACTACAATGGGCAAGAAAACTTGATAAACAGCACCAAATGCACAGTCTGATACTTGTACTTTGCTACGGTATTATGCGAGCGGCGGTGGTAACTCCCAGGTCGTATCGTTGTGTTCTGTTCAGACTATGATCAATATCTATCATTCTGCAAAAAATGTTAACGATAGGTCACTCATCACAAATATACAGAAGTAGTCAACAAGGTTTTCTGACCAGAGAATAGTCAGTAAGTGATATTTCTGAAAACTGTGTTATTTCTCCTGAAACACGGCTATCTCATGAAACATTTATTATGTCCGCAGTTAAGGCGCATTAACATCAAATTTATATAGTTTTATCTTGTCAAAGTAACACAGACAAGTGATCTGTCAGTGGACACTGTCTTCTGAAACGACTAGGGCCGTGTTCCGAATCACGCTAACGGTGCTCAGAGTGCAAACGTCTTATTATGTCGGACCGAATCGTTAGTACGCTCACGCGCGCTTACGATACTATTTGATTCGGACCGCTCAGTGTCAGCACGCATGTCATAACATAATCAATATACGTATAATAACGTAATTAATTTATATTCAGACTCCAAAAATACTTGCAGGTCTATAAAATCAGCCATTATCACAACTATGATCCATCTTTAATCACAAATAATTTATATTGGTAATATGGTTCCCGGCTTTCACAGCAATGACATCTTTGTGACAGCTACACTCACAATGCTTACGTGCGAATCGTGAGCGCCGTTAGCACGACAGATGACGTCATATATGACGTCACGAGAGCTGTCATGAGCATTGTAAGCACAAAACGGACCTGTCATTATCGCGCTAATGGCGCTGTTAGCGTGATTCGGACCGCAGCCTAGCTTGCCCTGATTTAAGGAAAACGCAAACCTTTTTTAATTGAGTTACAGTTGTGTTCTGTATATACGTACTAAGTTATTTAATCGTAACACTTTTAAATCTGTTTATCAATCTTGCTAACTAGCTGCTGTCTAACATTGTTAACGAGTTATCAATATACCTTAGAATAATATTAATTGTGGCGTAACTTGTATGTTTGTGTATATTAATATATATAAAGGAGAAATGTTATTTTTTATTTGTTTGTATCTTATACTATTGCGTCGACTTTAATCATTCTTTGCCAATTTGCACCATTATTTGTTTATCATGGCGTTCATATAACAGCGAAACAAATGTATCTCTCCGGTTATGTTACTGAAATTCAACAGTAAGTAAGGAATGGCTTTTAAAAAATAATTATTTATTTATTTTTCACAATTTATAACTATCATTACATGACATGCCTAATGCGATAACCAACTACATAATACCTCTCTATCTCTCTATCGGCTAGGTCATTGTGACATTTAGCATGTGATCAAAATTACAGTTCGTTACGTTCCCTTACAGGTAGATCCATGAGTGCAGTGTAGACGGTCGATAACACCAGCGGGTTGTAGGAAATGAACGGTGCGGCCTCTAGTCTCACACATATTTATTCCCACTAAGGATCGATGCCACTACTTAAATTCATTTTATCCGAAATAAAAAAATGCTATCAATATCGCTATCTTTCTACAAAAGCTTACTTACGACCGGTCACTTAACACAATATGTAAGTACGATATATATTCATATTTATAGCAAAAAACCTTTACAGCTCGAATAATACAGCTACAAATCAGGGCAATTAATACGCGTCACGTACTTTATCAGATAATTATAAGCTTTGAAACATTCTGTTTTAGTTCCACGTCGGATATTCTTTCTGTCGTTATTCATTTGTTTGGCCATAAAGATAGAGATAAAAATAATAGCATAATTGCTTATACACTTTTTTAGCTGATATCTTATGCGTAAGAGAAACACTTTATTCTCGAATGTATATTTATCAATCCATGAGGCCCGCTGAGTTTTTTCGCCGGTTCTTCTCAGGACATAATATGAATTGGTGGTAGATGTAATTGTTGACATTCAAAAAGTTAATTTTGGAATTATATTTTTAATAATTATTTTTCATTAATTTCAGTCAGTCTTTTAGTAGATAATTCTTGGCGTCCGTCTGCACACGCGAGCTTTACTCATCACTTCAGATACCTTAAATATATTTGTCACCTACATAATAATTTGAGTTGTAATGTTTCTCGATTAGAATCCGGCATCTTTAAAACATTTATCCTACGACTTTTGATATAGTTCAACAACTTAATTTTAAATTATTGAATTGAATTAAAATCGAATTGGGCATGTGGACAGCCAGTAGACCCCCGACACCCCTCGCGCACCCCAGTAGACGCGTCACGGGTTTTTTTGACTTTATCAGGTACGTGATGCACTTATAAAGCTTGGATAAAAAGTTAAATTAATATTTATAAAAATGCTAGCTATGTGTACCTGAAAGCACGCTTGTTTTAAGTGTTTCTTTAACATTATTAGCCTCTCACATTTTTAGACCTTCTAATGGTTAAATTATTTTATCGGTGCTTTTATACACTTTTTTAGTGTCGAATCCTCATATCACAATGCCGCATGATTTAAAACTTTTAATGTCGTTGTCCTGGAGTTTTTTTAATAATACTTTAATCCACGCGGTATAAAAAAAGTACGAGAAAATTGTGTAAAATGTTGTGAAATCGAGTTCAATATCAGCACTTATGAACCTAATGTCTCTTGCGCATCTTTCAATTCTGATTCAAGTTTGTTCGAGTAAACGTCAGTCACGCGTCGGTTCATCTGATCACTTACAGATACACAGATTAGTTTTTTAAAGGTCATCGCTAAATTCCATATCACGTTTTACGTCAGGTCACATCAATTTGTTGTCGTACTTTTAATTTCACGATTATTTGGCACCAAAAAAATTATGAAACATAACCTGTCAATAAATATAATCTTTCAAGGGACAATGTGTTATTTTTGCACTTAATATACGTATTCACCCAAAGGTCCCGGGAGGCGATTACATAAACAGGATTCAACTACAACCTTAATGCGCCTAATAAAGTTTTATGAGAGACCCTCGGTAAATTCTAAACGGTCTAAGGCGACAAACCTTGTATCTTTTCTGTTTTACCGATAGTTTTAATAATTCGAAATCAAACTTTTAATCAAAGTTAAATAGATAATTGAAAATAATTGTAGAACTATACTTAATGTTACCTCAGAAAAATTGTATCATTGCCAACTATTTCTTAATTATAATTTCGAAATCAACAATTAAAGTATTTCTTGAAGGCTGCCTAACTGACGCTATTGTAGTGTATAGTATCTCACATTGGTTGAAACTTGGTTGTGGCGGTAGTTTGTTTTAGCGAGGGGGCCCTGCCTTCAATTGGCCTCATTGTGTAACTATTAAAAGAAGAGAGGACTGAAGAGTAGGAGAAGAATCTTTACGCTCGAGACAAGGAGTGAGTCTGGGGACTGCAAATATTGTAACGTCCCAAAGTTGTAGGGGCATTTGTATGGTGCGGAACAGTCTACAATGGAGACTTTTCTTAAGGATTCCGTGACTAGATGTCGAGATGCACTACTGAGGTATTTGGATACCATTCAAGGCAGATGACGATGTATAAAGTTTTACCGCCAAAGTAAAGTTTCATCAAAACAAAAAGCTATTTATACTAGTGCTGCTTAAGCTGGCTTCTCACTGCGCGTGCTACTACGCGTCGCGCCGCTCCACGCACAAGGCCGCGCCACGCGACACACCGCGCCACCCAACGGAAACTGGCGCGGCGCGGCGCGTACCGTTGGCTGGTGGATGAATGTGTGTATATATGTATATATGTATCGATCGCCTACACTCGCGAGCCAGCGCCGCGCCTTTGAAGTAACCGACTTTTAGCGGATAGGTCGCGCCGCGCCGCGCCTAGCCCTTCACACTGCGCGGGGCGCGTGCGGGCGCGGCGCGGCGCGGGCTAACACGCGCAGTGAGAAGCCAGCTTTAGAATACAAAACAAATTGTAGTTTTTATAGAAATATCGATTCTGTCAATCTTTTAAAATCGTTTAAGATTATTTTCCGCTAAACTTTTATTGGAAATCACTTCTCGAGTTGGTTCAACTCTGAATTTGATGAATAGCGTTTCATCCTTTTTAAAATACCTTTTTGTAGACACTTGTTTTATTTATTTCGATGCCTTGTATTTTATAATTACTGAAATGTTTGTCTCCATAGCATGGAGTAATCGGATCTAAATTCTAATGTGTTGGCCACTCCTTCATACATGAATGTACATTCATAGTTATTATTGTGTCGGCTTAATTCGTCAGCAAATTAGTAATTATAGAGCTTCTTGCCAGCATATTATAGTCCCATGGTCTTAATTTTATTACATAATCCTTTTTTTATAAACCAAAAAAAATAAAGTTACATAATGCCTAATAACTTCTTTAGGTCTCAAAAAAACCACTATATTTTATCCATTACTTACTATAATGAGCTTTGCCAAAGGATCACTGTTTTTCAAATAAATACTCTTTAGATTGTAATAATTTTGTAAATGTATAGAAGAAAAATAGTATCTGCAATATAGGTGGCATTGTGTACTATTATTCTCTTCCAAAAGATGTGCCTTTTGGAACAGACGAGAAACAAACACGCACTGACTACGCCCAAAGTACGAACCTTCGTGATATATTTGGAATTTACACCATATAATATTATATAAAAGTTATAAAATCGCGTGAACGCGTAACAATAGCGTAACGGTTTACCGCGCTAACGTATCTACCGCACCATTTACTTTAGAATCATGTTTGTTTCAATTAACTCAAGTCGCGAGTCCTAGACGAGAAAATGTCTACTTCAACTTCACTAACTTCAGGTTTTTACACTTATACTTACTCCTGTAGCTATTATAACATCCACATTTTTGTATCCACGGAAATCCTTATAACATTATACAATTACAACATACCATAACATTTTCGACGCACATTACTTGTCGGAAGCGCCTCAGTTGTTCCAACAACATCGCACAAAATATGGTGTATTTATTAAAACGAGTGTTTAATGATTATGGCTGGAAATTGCGGAATTAATGTTATAAATCAACGTCAGAGCATGTTTACGAGCCAACAGAGTTAATACCGTTGTGACATGACGTTTATATTCGTGAATAATTGTTGATTGTTGCGTGTACGTTGTGTTCTAATTCGCGTTCTGAGTTATGTGTTGTACCACTCTTAGCTTGGTAAGATGCGTTTCTACTTTGGCACTATTTACGACAAGAAAGTTTTTTATATTCATTCATCTTAAGATATAATAAGCCAGCTATAAAAACTAAAAGTAGAAAAAGAATGGTGTTAAAAAGCAAAAACCAATTCCAATAAAAAATAAGAAGACTTAGAAAGAAAAACTATACGCGTAAAAGTTCCAACGAAGCTTTAGCTCCCTTCGGGAATATAAGGGCACTCAAGACTTTTAAATACATGGCAATGAAAACAGAGTTATTACGCCTCAAGACGTAACCCAGTAGTGAAAAAGAAGGCAATTCTGTACAAAAGAAAATGATTGTGAAGCAGTATATTTGCCAAATGAAGTTAAAGTTAAACGCGTTCAGAGAAATCATCTAATTGAAATGATTTTGATTAAATGACAAATGTCGAAAGACGGATTTTTTTTTTGGTATAGGAGGGCAAACAAGCAGTCGGAGCCATTTTTATGACTACCGACGCCCACAAACATCCTCATAGAGGCTATACAGATGCGCTGCCTTCCTTTCTCCTCCCACCTCCATGGGTCACCGGTTACTTACACACTGCATGAAAGGCGACAGCACAGCTGTCATTTACGCCGGTCTCGTGTAAGCGAGAGGTACCTCACCGGTCGTGCCGGCCCAATTCGACTGCATGCAAGCATGCAGTGTGGCACTACCTCTTACCAAAATAACTACCTCTTACAAAATAAAAGGAATCCTACTAATATTACAAATGAGAAAGATATAAGAGAAAGACATAAAATCATATGTTTGGTATTCTTAATGCAAAATCTACTAAACGCTACATGCGAATACCACAAATGTTTCCTCAAAAAATATTCTTTTGAAGAAATTCATTTTAAACTGACGAAACCGCGAGGCTCGGCTAGTTTACTGTTCAAAATAAAGTCGTGGTAATAAAACTGAAACCGAGGAAAAAATAGCGATATTAATATACCATATCTAAACTTGTTAAATCACATAAAATATTATTCTACATACATAAAACACACGAGA
>LUGF01026573.1:94270-105143 GCA_001625245.1 Calycopis cecrops | reverse complement strand
CCCCATTCGGTCGCGGGAGATAGGGTGCACGGCAACGACACACCGAGACAACTCTTCTCCCGCGACCCCTCCTCCATGGACGCATATAGAGCCCCTCTTGATTCACCGTGGTTGTCCAAGCCACGGCTACTAAGCCCCCTCACCACGACAAGGTGGAGATCCGTCGAGGGGACGTTGGGTAACCTCTACTACTGTTACACAAACGATCTCTTATTCTTCAACTTCAACTCTTCAACTTGCAATTTTTTTCTCTTTTCTGCGCCAGGCTATTCACGTCTCTATAAAAGCTGAAATTATATGACACCTACATAATAATAAAAGAATATTATTGATCCTTATCATAGCTAATAACAGACATTTCATCTCTACGTCTCTTAAAGCACAAAACTTGTTACTTTTGAGCTTCATTTTAAATTAGTCGAGCTTTTCATGTGCAATTTGTGACCGTCCAAATGAAAGCAAAATTTTCACCGGCAGAAGCGGCGATGCATAGCAAGTAGCGAATATATTATCTTGTTATAAAAAAATACAAACGTCAAACTAATCTTCTTGGACTAATTTGAAAAAGTGGTAATGTTTTTTTTTCTTTTATATAAAGATGAACTACATAAACATTCATGCATTGAGGTAGTCTTAATGTAGATTTTTTTAAAGTAATAATTTTTATTCTTATTTTACCATTAGAAATAGCTGATTCTAGATGGATTAAAATTACGGTATAGTGTCCAAAACAATATTGAGCTTATCTTCCGATTATTGCTTATCGACCGACTATGATAATGAAAATAATAATCCTATTTAAAAAAATGGGCATAGGATGTAAAATTTAAATAACTTATCACGAATAAAATTTTATAAAACACTTCGTATATATATAATATAAATAACATTCCACTTTAAGCCGTCCAGTTTTAGTCTCATGTTAAATACGATTTCATTTTGGTGGCAGCGGCGGGATACGACGCTTCCATACAGATACAATATGTTATATCTTTATCATTGCATTACTGCGCTCATTTAGTTCCACTACAATAAAATATTACGCCAACGGAACACCCTTTTGTTATTCACTCACGCAGGTTTAAATTCAATTTTAATTTGCAACAAATCTTTTGTTTCGCGTATTCAATTTACGAATTAAAGGTTTAATTTAAGTTGTTAATTTGATAAATAGCATTCGCGTTTGTAAATAATTAACAAGCTTTAAATATATACATTATTACTTTTGTTTCTACCATAGTGACACTCGCGTGGTGATACAAAAATTCCGTGATAACGACTAATTCCGGAATTCTAATTTATGAAAAAATACATAACATGTTGTTTATGTATTGTAGGACGTGACGGATGATGATGCCGATGATGATGATGAAGTGGTCACAGTGATGAAGTGATGATGATGATGGATGTGCTGATAGCGATGTTGACTTAAGTAGACAAAGGCAAACGATAAATTGAATCGACATCTAACTGAAACTATTTATTTAATTTAAAGCTTCACTTTGAATACAAATAAATAATAACAATTTGAGTAAAGGCAAGAACGACAATTGCTATAATGTGTAAGCTATGGCGGGAGCGTATTCTCTGCTCGGTGCTTCGATCGCGCGTACGCCGCACAGTAGGCTGACCAACACCACCAGTCACTACGCTGCACTTGCATTTGCTTTAAACAGGATGACGTCGCAACGTATGACTGCCAAATGATCCAATGACCAAATGACCAAATGATCGCATCGTATGAGGCCCAAAAACATAAGAGGGACGTAAAAATAATTAATTTAATTTTTATTAATGAAATGACCTGTAGAATTGATCGCCATAAAATCATAAAATTAATACTTTGTCAGTAACAAAGTATTTATTCTATTAAGTTCATAAACAATTCAATTCAATCAAAATCATCATCATTAGCCAAATGGCTATCAATCATATTATGCCTCTCCCAAAGGGCGCGACAGAACACGATCACGAGCCATTTACATTCAGCGGATCTCCGCAACCTCCATCAAATCATCAGCAAGAGGTCAGAGGGAGATCGACTGACGTTTTGTCTCTACGCCGATATCTGGCAGTTAAAAAAAATAGCATTTGTATCGCCCATACATTATACTGCCATTTAAATTTATTTAAAACGATGCAAATGTTTTCACTGTGCGCCGAGAAGTTTCATTTTTCAACGTACATTTTGTATTTTATCGTCTCACAACTAGAAAGTACAGCAAGAAAGTATCAAAACGTTATACTACTGAATTTGCATGCATATTTTATCAAAAACAAATATTATTTTGTTCATTCGAACTGAATTCTCAATATGGCTTACTGCCAGTTACTTGAACGCCAACACGTAAGGGTTACTCGGTTTTTTAAATAAACAAGTTAAGAAAAATGTTCTTTTTTTATGGTATAGGGGGCAAACGAGCAGTCGGAGCCATTTTCGTGACTACCGACGCTCATAGACATCCGCAGACTTAAAATATATACCATTCCCTTTCAGTTTTCGCTTATTTATACTTTTTTATATTTTTATGGAACAGAAAGTAGTTTTATGTTCTTCCCGATTGTTGTCTGGAAAATTGCGTCCAAATCTACATTGTAGTTTTTACGTGGGAGTATAACAAATGTACATAAAACGCTCTTTATTAAATCGTAGAAATTTTACAAAATCATTCATATAATATTATTTATACTATATTAATATATGACTTATTTAATAAATATAGAAATATGGTTGAATTAGTACATCTTTTGAAGCTACATTATAATATTTATTATAAAATTCACCAACCAATGGATATGCATAAAACCGTTAGAGGGAACATAGAAAGCTTTTATCGTAAGCTTATCCCACTGGCGCAAGCTCGACGCGTGGTGTAAATATGAGCCGAGGTGAACTGTGCTTAATGTTTAATGTCGAGCTTTAACGGGTGAAGAATTGTGCTTTCGTTCTTTATGCGCTTATCATGCGCGGAATAACAGTTTATATGTGCGGCTTCTTGGATGCTTTATTACCTCAGTTTTTGAGAGTAGAGAATAAATTTAAGTGGACGACCTTGTTGTTGCAGCAGTTACAGGAAATAGGAGAAGCTGCATTGTAGCGAAATGAGGCGCGACTGCTACACTATGTTGTCGCCTTTCGCGTGCTTAATGAGTATACAGTAGCACAATGGCAAACGAACAGTCGGAGACCTTTAATGACTACTGACGCCCATACACATTGGAATAGAATCTCTATGCAGATGCACTAAATTCCGGCCTCCTTCCCCTTTCATGGGCCACTGGACACTCATCACTCGAACAAGATTTCGAAGCTGTCACTTCATGCCGGTACACGCAAGCGGCACCTCCCCGGTGGTACTGTCCTAATTCGACTGCAATGTAGCACGGCAACACCTCTTACTAAGACAATGTCTCTATAACAGTAATTCGGTTCTCTGTCTGTTGTGCGGTGTGTAAGTAGCCGGTGGCACATTGAGGTGGAAGAAGAAAGGAGGGCAGCGCAGCTGTATAGCCTCTATGCGGATGTCTATGGGCGTCGGCAGTCATGAAAATGGCTCTGATTGCTCGTTTGGCCCCCTATACCATAAAGAAATAAAAAAAAGAAAATGGCTGCGACTGTTAGTTCACTTCCCTATAGTAGAAATAAAATATTTATACTTTACAGGAAAGTAAAAATCTATTCACCGTAGTTATTCCGATTGCTGATTTATCTCTTCTTCTTACAAAAACAAAGGAATTTAAAGAAATAAAAATATTTTCTTGTGCATAATATTTTAAAATTTTATAATACAGTAAAAGAGATCACAATAAGAAAACATGATATAGCAAGTTTTGTAATTACTTGCTCATGCAGAGTTTTTAATAATTGCGGTAATAAAAGAAACTAGAATTCGGGTTAACAAAAATCTCGAGACCACGTGAATGTATACGAAACACAAATGCTCGTGTAAGTAAGCATTGGTGCGCTGTATTTTCGCTCTCATAGCGATGTTCGCCAAGTGATACTCGCCTTACGTGAGATTTTAACAAAAAACTTAAATTTATAGTCTTTTTGTTTTATTAAATTCTTATATCCTGCTTTTCAGAGATACTAGGAAATAATAAATATCATGCAAGACTACACAATCAGATAGGACCAGAACGACTTTCAAACATCACATTTACACACTGTGTTTGTATCTGGAGGCCTGTTCAAAACCCATAGTGAAATAATATTATTTACAACTTTTTTATGGTATAGGGGGGCAAATGAGCAAACGAGCGATTTTCATGACTACCGACGCCCATAGACATCCGCATAGAGACTATGCAGATCCTTTCTTCTCTCACCTTCATGGGTCACCGGCTACTTAGGTACACAACGGACGAAACGTGACAGCACAGCTGTCACTTTACGCCGCTTTCGTGTAAGTGAGAGGTGCCTCCTCGGTCGTGCTGGCCCAATTCGGCAGCATACAAGCAATGTAATTAATAATGCAAAGAATTAATAATTTTATTTAAACAATTATTTAAATTTTTAATACAATTTTAGCTGCTGTTTGTTGTTATCAGTAATAGAATAAGATTATGACATGTTCAGATGGTTAGTCTGTATAGAATTGGCCGTTAAATTCGTCCAGTGGCAATGTTTGTAATCAATAACTAAAGAACAAAAAATTAATAAACGAATTAGTCTGTATAGAGTTGACCGTTAAATTCGTCCAGTGGCAATGATTGTAATCAATAACTAAAGAACAAAAAATTAATAAACGAAAATCCCGACTATGTGAATGTTAATAAATGAATTAAAATTATAAAGAGGTCATACTAATTGGACCAAATAGCCTAGTGCCTATTATCTAAAGTATAAAATCATAGGTAAAAGGCTGTTATAGTTTATGTCCCCTTTTTCAGAGAGGGACGAGATAAGGCAAATTCTTCTACTTGACTTACTTAGCTGTCGAGGCGTAGCTGGGTAATACTATTATATGATATCTCTCCAAACTTGAAGTCAGTCAAAAACTCTGCTAATGTTATCAAAATGACTTAAAGCTGAAAGAGTTTACCAATTCGTCAGTATTTCGATTAACAAAACTATACGTAAATATTGTGTTTTCTACTACGTTTTTTAATGAGTGAGAAAATAGGCTCATTATCTTGAATGTAGACTATATATATGGACATTAATTTGCCTCTTGCACATCTATGCAATTCCCAGCACAATATGGAGGTGTTTCCGAGAGCCGTGAGACAAAAGCTGCATTTAAGGCTGTCCAATATTCCCGGCACAATAGCAGAATACATCGCTAAGTAAATGTACGCAAAGATGGCGCTGCCGTATCCGTGACAACGTACAGTGAAAATAATGGATTTTTATATTAATGTGACGAGGGAACGCACTTCTTAGTAGCGATGGGAACGTGTGTGTAATGTGAATATACAATGATACTTTGACAGTTTAATAATATTATGCTAAACAATTATAAAATGGATTGCTACAATAAAAAAAAAGTAAACTATAATATAATGTTGTTATTTATGATATTAATTTGTTATTTATAGATTTAGGATATGTATTAAAAATCTAAACATGTTTTTTTCTTTTATAGATTTAGAACTTTTTGCTTTCCAACTACCTTAAATCAGGCGTATCTTCTTTTTCGAAATATAGCCGAAGCCCACGCCTGCTGTATTTTAATCACATTACATTATAAATACCATTACCCTAGAGTAACAAAACACATATACTATGTGTTAGTGATGAAATAAAAAGCAAGTACAAATATACAAGTCCACCCATGCACTAATAGCATTTATTTTTTAATTCCTTACCTACTCATGTGCCGGTAGCGCTTATTTATTTAAGCGCGCTTGCCACTCCTCAGAGCCCCGCTCAACACCTCTAATACGTAACAAAGTTGGGAACTGGGCCCTCGGGGAAAACTTGTATCTCGCACTCCCAACTACTCACTCTGTTTCTCAAATCTGATAATAGATATTAAACTTGTTTGCCGTTGCAGCTCGAGCTTCAGTATTGATTCATTCTATCGGCTGTATAAAGTAACGGCTGCCTGGCCCAGTGCATAAGTTTCTACAAAGACCATGTGGTGCCTGAAATCTCTAAACAAAATTGTTTTTCTCTTCCTTGTGGTCAAATAGTGTTGATGAACAAAATAAAAACAAACAATAGACTCTTTACATCTCAGAGGCAAACGAAAAATTTAAGGATTTTGGTAAATAATATATGTCGGAAATGGCGGTACCGTGGCGGTTTCGGAAAGCCAGTGCCACCTAGCGGCGATCGATGGAGTTAGTGTTGGAATGCACCGGACCGATGTGACGTAACCGATAGTATAGGTGGGGAGCGCGAGCAGCGCGCGATCCTCAACTCACTTTACTATTGGCGGTCGGCCGGTGCGGACTACACCAAAACCATCACGCGTTCCTAGTGCTACGAGTACCTGCCTTCCTACGTTGGACATTAGTGTTGAAGATTACCGCTGTGGCTCACAAAGGATTGTGTGACAAGAAATAAAAAGTGCTTCAAGTGTATTCGTTGTTATTCTGCTCGATTACCCATACACGCCCACGTGAGATATCTGATGATAGAAGGAAATTATGCACCGACCGCGACTATATATTTTTAGAGCGGGCAAGAAAAGAGGTCTGGTTTCACCCATAATTAATCTTTTCCAAGGAAACTATTATTTTTCGTAATTAAAGAATTTTTTTATTGTAACCTACATCTGTGTCAAATATCGGATGATATCGTTCGCAGTTTTTGATAAGATTATAATGATAATAAATATGATAATTATTATAAAACAAGCTTTTGCCAGTGGCTACGCACGAGTTGAATTCGATGTTATCTATCTATACATATAATAAATCTGTAGAAGGGTCAATTCTGTACATTGAAAATATTGAAAAAATAAATAGCAGGGGATGTTACTGGATCGATACCAAACCCAAATATGCGATTAAAAAATTTTTTGTCTGTCTGTCTGTCTGTTTGTCTATCTGTCTGTCTGTCTGTATGTTCAGGCATCAAATGAAAACTAACGGTTCGATTTCGATGAAACTTGGTATAATTATACCTTATTATCCTGGGCATAAAATGGGATACTTTTTATCCTGGAAAAATACGTAGAAAAAAATAAATCCATCCACGCGAAGTCCGACATACGCGCGGACGGAGTCGCGGAACTAAATAACGGTTCGATTTCGATGAAACTTGGTAAAATTATACCTTATTATCCTGGGCATAAAATGGGATACTTTTTATCCTGGAAAAATACGAAGAAAAAAAATAAATCCATCCACGCGAAGACCAACACCCGCGCGGACGGAGTCGCGGGCGGAAGCTAGTTATGCATATAAACCTTCCTCTTGAATCACTGTCCAGTAAAAAAAAACTTCATCAAAATCTGTTACGTAGTTTTACAGATCTAAGCACACAGACACACAGACGGCGGAAAGCGACTTTGTTTTATACTATTTAGTAATTTTCCCGTACAAATCGAACTCTTTTTGTTGATGCTAAAGGCTTAATAATTACACGAATTAAAAGGAATTAATTACTGGATCGTATGCAAACTTAATTGATTATTATTTATTTATTTTATTTGGCAACTCAGAGTTGTCAATTGTAATTATTGAGAGTTTAATATATCAAAGAGGATTTAAGCATTAACACTTAGATTGTAAATCATTGAATTATATGATAGGAATACTAGCTCTGCCCCGCGGTTTCATTCCTTCCCAAGGATACCATTCATTTGTTTCGGACTAAACTATAAATGTATTTCCAAATTCCAAAATCTACCCAAATCCCTTTAGTCATTTTTTTCTTGAAATAACAATGTTTCGCTATTATTATATTAATAGGCTAGAGAGATATTAATGTCCTTGTCACAAATATTTATGTCACTGTATTTTAATTACTTGTTTCCAACGGATGACAAAATGTTATAGTAAGAAGTAGGGCTATTACTGTTTCGCCGCCGCATTAGGCCAATACCACCGGTAGTATCATTCATTCTAGTATTAGTGTCACTTTACAGATACTGCATAAAGATAATTTCACCTAATCAACAACAAACACATCGTTTTTCTAAACTTGGACTCTCTTGGAACGTAAGAGGCCTTCACAAAAATACAACTAAAACAAAAAATAGTAACGACATAAATAACAAAAAATAAAATCTTCACACGATTTCTTTAAATATAACTTTACATTATTTATTTCTTCATATCTTTCTTCCTTCGATTTTATATGTGATGATGGCTTACTTCCGTTTTCTCATTTATTTCCATTTCATTGAAATTCCCCTGGGCCATGACTAAAAAACACATTTCCATGACAATTACTCGCAACACGAAAAACTTATACAGAGTTTTATTTTTTAGCCCATAAAAAACTAGAATTTCGCCGTCGTCTTCGATAACGTTTATTTAAATTTAAACATTTGTTACACATGTAATACATTTCTAAACTACCCTGTTTATACTAGATATTCGAAGAGATAAAACTGTGTCTGTCTGTTAAGACTTGGGAATTAATTGTAATTCTTAAAAACAAACTTTATTCCGAAGTATAAGGCAAAAGATCATCTTAAGTGACCGTTTAAGTGACCTAAACACGATAGAGTTACACTTAACCTGTTATGTTGTTTCACACCATATTACTCCCCATATTTTATCCTACCTCACGTCTAATAAATCGTTTCGTAAAGAACAAATAATAACTCAAAACGTAACTTAATGCTAGCTACAATAATGTTAGAATTAACATGGAGTAGGTAAGCTGTGAATAGTGTATGTTGGTCAAGTGAGTTGTAACAGTGAGCCTGTGGGCTGCGGCGAGGGCGGGCTGGTGAAAGCGCGGCGATACAGCGGAACAGAATCGATGTGGGGTCAGCCGCGTTATTATATGTTTAACGTTGTGTTGTGGCTTCGTCTCTTATTTCACAAGAGAATATATGAGATATTTGACGATCGATTGGCGCAGTCATAATGTTTGGCGCACTTTAGTTAAGAGTTTGAATTCCGCCTTGCCCGGATGTTTATATACGTATTTCACTTAGTTCTTAGTTTTGTTTAGTTGTTTCTATAACATAGTATCTTCAATACGTAAATCTATATTATTAAAAGGACTTAAATTGATTTCCATTGTCTAGCATGTGTAATACAAGCTATTACAATACTTAACATAAGGCTAGGCTAACGTAGTGTCAACCAACAAAGGAACGAATAGATAAGTAAATTTCAACAAAGTGCAGATGGCCTCTGATATGAGAGTTAATAGGTTATTGCTAATTATTTCGGAGCGTAGGATAATTGAAATGATGTTCATTATGCCACAGATATTCAAATCTATCCCATTTTTACTGACCACCGAACAATCTCTTAAATAAACGATGTAGCGAAGACCAAATAGTTTAAGTTCTTTGTGATTATTTTATACTAAAATTGTGCTTTAAATTGGATTCAAATTCTCGTAACCTTCTTCTTCCTTTAAACTTTGCATTGAAAATGTTTTTGTATTTATGTGAAATACACATAAATACAAAAACTCATAAATAAGTAATAATTCTTTTAATAATAATTTTATGATTGATTGATAAAATTATAATTTTATGATAAAATTTGAGTGAATATTCATAATTTCTTTACATAAAAAAATCACAACAAATTTAATAAACTATAAGGTCACGGGTACCTTTTCAAGTAAAACTCATAACTGTTTTTTGTGATTCAAATTGTTGCACCGAGTCTTTTAAAATTTAGCACAGAGAGTGTTCATTTCGGGTCTTTGAGCTGCGACAATTATGTAAATAGCGAGCCTGTCCTACAGACAAAGAACATTATCATAATAGCCATAAGGCCAGGGAAGAGCCAGAGGCCCGACTGGCTGTACCAGTACCAAAAACCAGACGTAATCCCTCAAAGGACATTCTATTCTTTGGTGATAAAATAACAAACGCCTCGCACTTATTTGTAAAGTGTATAATTTCACTGTTCCGACGCTTGAAGGAGCTTATATAAACAACGCAAGAACAACCAAATGAGTTCTTTTGTTGCGACGACGACAGTTTTATGAGTGTTTCGATAAATTAGTTCTGTGAAGGGATGTTTTATCTGCCACCCAGATCTACTAGCAGAAGTTAAAATACGTAGTTAGAGCTCTTTGGTACTTCTTGGAGTAAATTGTATGTTATCATACATGCAATTCATGATAAGTAGGTATGTAGGAGCCCTGCCATGCGTGTTCTGAAGATGCTGACTCGAGTATGGGGAAAATAAAAGTTCAATGTTCTGTAATTATTTCATTTCTAAAAATAACATCGTATTCTTTTATGGAAATAAAGCTATTTAAAATAAAATACACTCCACTTTCTTGGCCATTTTTCCTTCAAACGGGACACATATTTTTGTGCGAGGTGTATTAATACCGTTTAGAGTTAAGTGAGGTGGCGTGTGTTGGCCGCCATCACCGCACTCGTAAACTGTAATCTGCGGCTCGTCCCGTGGCGCAGCAGACGTGAGCCAGCGCCGCTACTCACAGCTTTATTGCTCTTTTCAGCTTAAGCTGCATGGCTTTAAATGTTCTTTACGTGAGGAACGCCGAGATTTATTCAGCGTGAGGTGCGAGTATTGATGAATACATTTAATTGTCAACCCTATCTGGATTGCGTTCGTGATGTTACTGTAGGGATGGAGGTTCCGTTAGAGCCTAAAAGGACCTATAAGACCTTTGTCTCATAGGCCCTATCGTGTTAATAAAGACCCCCAAGGCTATGCCGGACAGGACAGGGTTAGAAGGAGACACCAGACTAAGAGTAGCTCGACTCGGGGTCCTGCACTGTCCCTTTGAATCAGCAGAGGACGGTGT
>LUGF01026573.1:80060-94227 GCA_001625245.1 Calycopis cecrops | reverse complement strand
GAGATCATGGGTCAGGATGGGAACCTGCCCCCATTGCACGGTTCTACTTCTACTAGTAGGTACTTTTCAAAAAGCAGCCGGACAGTCACCAAGGAGGAGAAGTCTGGCCTCTTCGCCGAGGTCTGTCGGTCGCTGGAGGGATCCTGTTGTTTGCAGATCCATAACCCTCCTATTATAGCGGCTGAAGGCAGGGTGTTAGTCGGTAGAGGTAACCCAATTGTTGAGCCCCATACTGAACCCGGTTAAGCCACCCGGGCTCCTGCGTAGAGTGCGTACGTAAAGAGCTATCTCTCGTTCACATGATACCTGCCGCAAAATGACGGACAGTTACGCTTTCATGTTTTGTTCGGTTTATGATTTCCGGTGGCTCATTCAAGGAAAGGCACATTTCCATTATAATTGTGTTGATGTCTATGGGTGTCGGTAGCCATTTAAACGAAGAATACGATTCGCATGCCACCTTTTTAGGGTTCAGTATCTCAAAGAGAAAAAACGGAACCCTTATAGGATTGCTTTGTTGTCCATCTGTCTGTACGTCTGTCAAGACCTTTTGCTCTGAAACGCATGAAGGGATTAAGCTGAAATTTTTGTCCAATACGGGGGTCAGTTACGTCTTGATGCCTTGAAAAAAAAATCAAACTTCTAAGTTAACGCAATAAAAAGTTATAGCTATTTATGCACAAATTTTGTATGAAAACGCACTTTTTCGAAAATTTATAGGGTACTTCCCGTTGAGCTAGAATTCTGAAATTTGGCAAGAAGTAAGACCTTACAGTATGCATATAGGAATAAATCTAAAAATTGGTAAACAAAATTTATATCACTGGAAAAATCATTACCAACTTATACATGTAGTTCGTTTCATACTAAATGTATGCAAGCAACCGCATATATAAGTTTGTCAACTTGTCGCAATACTTTTGCTCATACCTCCCGTTCCTACGGAACCCTCGGTGTGCGAGTCCGACTCGCACTTGGCCTGGTTCTTTTATGTTGCATATTAACCTTGTCTCACGGTGTACGTTGTTGAAGTTTACATAAAAAATATGATGTAATTCAAGTCAAAAGTGGTTAAGGTTAAATAAGGTACTTACTACTATAAGTACATATATCCATTTACTTGCCATGATGTGACTGACAACAACTTAACTTCGCAGATAATTACGTAAACTCAAATTGTTCCCAAATCTTTATCGATATTTTACACATTATTGAAATACCTAGTATAAAATGGGAAGTCATTAAAATTAAATCAAGTAGAAGGGAACATATTTTGTTAGAATTCTGTAACATAAATCTCCTAAGACAAATCACCTCATATACGATGCATCCCGCCTACAGATGAGCGCGTGGCTGTAATTTGGGCGTGGATCTATAACGTGCGAGTGAAGCCGTAGACGGAGAGATAACGGGACGTAACATTACGTCACTGCCGTCTCGGCGATGCAGCTGTCTTAACGTATTACTTGAAAAATTAAGTTACTTTGTGTTTGAAATATATATATATTTTTTTTGTAAGTTGACATTTTGGGATTTGTTTGGGCACAAATTGTTACTTACTCCGAGAATTTCAAAGAAGTCCGCTATTTCGAAACGCTCAAGCTTGAATTTTTTAAAATACTAGCTACCCGGCAGATTTGAATTCACATAAACCATTCTCAAATCCCCTTCAACACACACAAAAAATTACACAGCGTAGAAGAAATTATGAATTATTGTGATGACCATGAATACCATAAAAGAAGTAAGAAGTCCAGATTACATAGGGGTTCAGCCGCACTGACAACCATATCCTATCCTATCCGGGCTACATTAAAATTATAAAATAATTTTTAAAGCAAAATTGTGCTCATCTACGTGACCGGTCATTATGACGAAAAAACTCATTTAGTTCCACTACATAAAATATTACGCAAACGGAACATTCTTTTGTTATTCATTCACATAGTTTTAAATTTAATTTTCATTGGAAAAATAAAATCTTATACGTAGTAGTATTTTAAATGTGGATTTATCATACGCCGCGTTAAAAAATACTACTGTTTCACGTATTCAATTTTCGAATTAACGATTTCATTTAATTCGTTAATTTGATGAATAGCATTCGCGTTTTTAAATAATTACCGAGCTAAAATATATACATGGAGATTATTTTAAAATAACATTTAACGATCAACAACAAGCAAAAATATTATCTCTTACTTCTTTGTTACATACATACTCTCTCGTCTCGCCTTGTCATGTATATAGTCAGACTTATACATGACAAGACGAGACTTAAACATGAGGAAGGTTCGTAGCAAAGAGGTAATTTGATTTCCTGTTGTCGATCGTTCATTAAACCAATTACCTCTAGCTCACAAGCTACAGGCGTAAAATCATGAGTATGAGTCACGTTTCGTGTCCCGATGTTAAAAAAATTCTAGGTTACAGTGGACAGTGGTGTACAGGGGGATGCAGTGGTATGGATTCTGTATTAAGGTGAAGGAGGCCAACTTGTTCTCTATTTTTTGTGACATGAAACTAAGATGCAGATGTTTCAGCATTGTAAAAATATTCTAAAAAAAATTTTAACTTGACAAGCGCTTTTTTTTTTAAATTTTGTTTTACAGCTGGCTTCGTATCTCGTTGATTAATAATAAAAGTTAGGAGTGAGCATCTCTGGAACTTCGCTAACATAATTTATAATGTAGAAAGAGACGTGTGTCGGACGTTCTTTGAGAAAAACACGAGCTGTGACACTTGCAGTGTAATTAATTAAATGAAAATTGTAATTTATCATTTTAATTAAATGCAGCGGATCCTGACTTATGAAGTTCGTCGACTGATTTAATAAGCGCATAGGCGAAATGAGGAGCAATAGTGGGTTACTGTTTAATATTTATTCCAGGCTGGGATTAACGCAACGGGCGTAACCATATTACGCACGATAAGCACTAAATACAATGATAAATATGATCTTATATATACAAAATGAGAAAGTTTATATCATCACCTGTATCACGATATATATGGTTTTTTGTCACCACCATTTGGAAAAGTAATAAAGAAAACAAATTGCTGGACCAAGTTAAATCTAACTTTCACTGAAAGATATTGAATACGAAAGATAGAAGAGTAGGTAGGTATATAACGCAAAATATGTCTTGCCACTTTTTTTTATAAAATTTCCGATCCAGTCACATTTATACACCCAATCTTTTTACAAGTAACATCATTGATTTTCCAGATCAGATCAACAATAGATACTATTAGATGTATACGCTCATATAAATTCTTCTTTTTAAGATAACTTAAACAGAATACAAGAAGAACTGAAGATTAAAGTAATTCAATCTACATCTGAAGCAAAGGAATATACAATAATACCCAAAGAATAACTCAAACTAAAAAACTATTTGCTCTACACAAACTGTCACAAAATTACAGTACAAAATAATTTCGTGCCGTCAACGAAAAACTCAGCTTACGAACGGAGATTTATTTCAACGTATAATCTTTTGATGTGTCGCAATTAAATATATCAGGTTTATGTCTGAGTTTAAAGTGTTATTCACATGAGAGCTACATTCGCGTTAAGCTTTAGAGAAATTAAACAAAATAAATATATACTTTGTCTATTTAATCGCATTACGAATAAATCTTAAGTTTGAAAGTGGCTCTTCAAGATTTTTTCTTACTACGCAGTCATTCTTGTATTGTTTTCGTTCTTGCGTCTAATAGTGTAATACTTTTTTAATGAGAAAAATGAGTTTGAAAACATGTCAGTTCCTAATTGGTAGAGAGAACAGAGCGCCACATATAAATATATTCGGCGATGAATAAAATATTTTACCTGTAAAGCTAATTTGTTGGTCGTAATTTGTGCGCACAGCAATAAACAATATTTAACTATACGTTTTACGCTAAACTTGAATCCCAATAGCTCAATAAATATTCTAACATATGGATATTTAGGAAGCACAAATATTTTCTTATTAAGATACATTTGAAATTACCACTAGTTAATTTCTGCTAAAATAGAGAATAGTATTATACTGTATGTATAAGCAGTAAAGAGTGTATTAAGCAGTAAGAGAAACCAAATTGTGTGAAACAGAGCTGGTTTAATCAAGCGGAACGCTTTCCTGTGCTTACGTCGCTAACGTTCCTTGCGCAAATTTTATTTTGAAATTACATTTGTACAAGTAATCTTCAGTCGCGTTTCGAAATTGACACGCCCATTTCTTACCTATATTATTTAAGAAAAAAAATAAAAACTATTTCAACATGCTACTTTCTACTACTACTACTTAGTACTACTACTACTAACAACGGATCGTATCTTTACCACAGTCATATGACCCGAATTGAGCATTTGAGCAGTAACATAAGTGACATACAAATAAAAACTTAACACACTTTATATTTTACAATGACGCTATGAAGGCAATTAAAGAGAAAAGCAATATAAGCAGCAACAAACAACGCAATGTAGCAGACACAAACCAATATAAACAACTCGTCTTTTGCGTAATGACGAGCGTTAGAACTAATGACCATAAAAATCAGGAACGATCTAATATCAGACGCGGAAGTTTTTACGTACGCAAATAAACACGTAATGAACGCGATACGCAAACGCATAAAGGGGGCAACGCCACAATTTTCCAGTGCGATTGCGTTGACGAGCGAGATAACGCTTGTACTTTACAAAACAACGCATGAAATCGTTCTACGTTTGCGTATCTCGTATACCTCTCTTTTTATTAAAACAATAAAAAGTTCGTGTCGAACGATCATTTTTCATGGCCGTATTGTTTGAAATTATGAAAGGTGATTATTGTTTTTGAGCGCTAGGGATTTGTGTCGGGAGTTGTGGTTTGGTCTCTGGTGTGTAATGGTCATCATTTCTAACTGAAATAGATTTTAAAAATTGCGATCAGTAATATATACATGTTAAACCTCACGTTATTCAAATATATTGGCGCTTAGGAAGACAAATTAAACTATCTTAGTAAAATATGATATTATGTAGTATTGCAGATGAATTAAAGTAAATTTTAATAGTATAAGTAGTAATAGTATGGTAAACAATGATAAAGTATAACTGATGATAAAAGTCGACAACAGAATAATGAAGAAATAGTAAATTTTACTCACCTTTCCAGTAATAGAATGCATAAATATATTCTGATAGTGATAATTACCGTATGGAATCAGCAATAGGATTCAGAACAACCTTTAATCAGACAAGAAAAGTGTCGTTACGTTATAGAAAGTGGAGATAAGTCAATGGAACCTACTTGTATACGCTTGGTTATTAATCGCCAGGTGCCGCTATTTTCACCTACTTATTGTCTGATACGAAGCTTTCTTATCACAACATGCTGTCCTTCAAATTAACATGTCAAATGAACACGTTAATTTTGAAAGAGTAATACAAAGATACAAGTGGTTTGATCGAACTTGACCACTCCACTACAATTAGTTTTTTTAATATAGGGAGAAAATAAGCAATCGTGTACGTCCTCTCTTCCTTCCTTTTAATGGGCCACCGCAAATTAAAAATTTCGACAACATAGCTTTCCCCGTTGCGGCTGTGCGTGTGTTGTGACCAGGAGGTACCTTCTCGGTCATGCCAGCAGCTACAGGATGGAGACAGGAGGAGGAAAGTGGATGAAGCATTTGTATAACCTGTGTATGGGCGTCCGACGGCTCGTTTGCACCCCTATATTATAGAAAACCAAAAAAAGACAACTGTCCCCATTGCGGTTATTTCAAGTGACCGAGAGGTACCGACTCGGTCATGCCCGCCTGGTTCAGCTGCAATGCAGCAAGCATATCGGATGAAAAGGATTCAATCCGTAATTAAAATCGATATTATCAGAACAATGAGCGCCTACAGGTTGAGAACTAAAACTGTTTTGTCTTACCATACACGGTACAATATAATTTAATCGTTAAAACAAAAATTAATCATTATCATGTTTGCAGGTTCTCCAAAATGTATCCGGAGTCTTTGATTTCATTGTAGTAAAACTTTAATAAGGTATTCTGGGGGCCTCGGGGAGCGTGTTTGGTATAAAAAATATAAACATATTTACTATTTATACTTTATTTATGTGGCCTTACAAAGCACACTGGGCACACTGTTTTGATAATAGCCATAGCAGAAGGAAGTTTTTAGTGAGCACGATGACACGATGTCCACCATCTTACTAATTCAACTTCATGGTATCCTTTTTTTTCGCATGGGAATAATTTAAAATAATGGGAAGAGATTTACTTATGACATCTAGGAGCCCGTGATCACACGGTCTAGAGTCTAGAGGTCACTCTAAACCTATATCAGAGTCGACACTTGGAGGACGGGGGTCCATTACCGACTGAGGCGCCTTCAGTCGCTATAATTGGAAGATCCCGAATCTGCAGGAGACAGGCTGACCTCGGCGAAAAGACAAATTTCTCCTCCTTGAGGTTTGTCCCTACTATGACGTCGGAACCGTGCAATGTAACCAGTACTTCAAAGGAGCATCCCACCAATGTGCTGCAAATTGGACCTGCCACTTAACCACACGCCGTCGTCTGCGGATTTTTAAGGGACGGGTGGAGGACTTCTCAGTTGAGCTGCTCTTAGTCTGGCCTCTCCCCCAAGCCTATCGAGTGGGTAGCCCTGTCCGGCATAGCCAAAAACACAGAAGCCATATACCACCACAGCAAGATGGCAGCATCTTCAGGGGTGAACTTCATAGTATCCTGTAGGAATCTTTCTTGTTACGTTCTTGTTATTAGTTATAGAACTAATGAAATATAAATAAAATACTATAAACATGAAAGTTCTTAATTATATATTCAATCTCTGAACTGGATGAACTTTACATTGACATAAATTACTATGATAAAAAGAACCCACGTACATACTTTTGAAAACTAATAAAAACTCGCTTACTTCGACAGAATTTAAATATAAAATTTGGGAGTTCAAATTTACAATCTAATTATTCTACTGAAAATTGAATCATTGATAATTAATTTATAAGCTTAGTTCATCAGATACTTGTTAAAAATTCTCCTGAAATCTCTTTTTTGTGTTAAAATACTCCAAAGTGTAAGGCATGTCCGAAATAAAAAATAAGTCTTTACTGCTGTTGTGCAATTTCCGCGAAAAAAGTGAAGTATATATTTTACTAGCTGCGCCCCGCGGTTTCAGCCGCGTAACTTTCGATCCCGTGGGAATATCGGAATAAAAAATAAATGTTGGCCAATTCTCTGACCTGCTCAATATGCTCACAAAATTTCATGAGAATCGGTCAAGCCGTTTCGGAGGAGTATGGCAACGAAAACTGTGACACGAGAATTTTATATATTAGATATAATATATTAAAAGTCAAGTAAAGGTTAATCTCTCTATATACTAAATTTTACTCCTCGAATACGTCTCGATTACTCCTCGAATACGTCTCGATGAACGAAATGAAAAAAAAATGAAATTTTGTGTGCTAATCGGATAGGTCTGAGAATCGAGCAACATCTATTTTTATCTAGGTATTTCCACAGGATCAAAACCTATACTGGTAAAACCGCGGAGCGCAGCTAGTATATTATATATTAAACTATTCTACTGGTCTAATCTGTATAATAATTGACGATCGGATTTGCTTACAGCTTTTTTCTTCGACAAAGGCCTCCTCTAAAGTCTAGGAATTAAAATACAGGGTTAGTTTTTGGTCACTGGCCAAATTTTCAGATATGATTCAGAATCGACAATACATTCGATTTATGAAATAAAACAAATAAGAAAAATAATATTAAAAATATTTTTGTCTCGTACGAAAATAAATACCGTGTGGGTAACACAATCAGCTGTTGAGTTCAACATTCTCTTCGGGTGCTAATGCGCGTAGGTATATTTACGGACCGTTTCAAATTGATGTTTATGTAACAAAATATTAGAAATGAGCGATAAAATTAAAACACACCCTTGAAATGCTAACCCTGTAAATTAACATGTAGGGCTATACATGTGGATAACTACTATGTGGATGTTTATGGATGTTGGTAGTCACCAAAAGGCTAGGACCTACCTATTTGCCCCATTCTGCTAAAAAAATATCCAACAAAATTCAAAGCTTTATAAAGGAGTTTTTATATTTGTTACAAATTATTATTTTCTTAAATTTCTTACAATTATAAATTAAAGCATACTGGCATAACCTTTAATAAAACATACATTGCTTTTGTTACAAAAACAAACCAAACCAAAAATAGCCCGTGAATAGAACCTTAATTAACCGTGCTTTTAGTGTAATTAGACGCTTTCCAAACGTTAGGATTATACAAAAAAAATATAATAAAATATTATTTATTAACTAAACCACCTGTTACCGCTCAGACTATTTAAATAAAATAGATAATATTGTTTTATTGTATAAGAAAAAGATCTACATAATACCTGTACAATAAAATTGGTAACTGTTCATCTGTACAAGTGTACATACAAACTCAGACATCTTCATTCCAATTCAACTGGGTAGGTAGAGAGTTTAAAACATTTTTATTTCTAACAACACCTACGTACTAACGTTTGTGTCTCTATGTTTAGATATTTAAAATTACGCAACAGATTTTGATAGTTTCTTTTTAATAGAGTGATCCAAGAGGAAGGTTTATATGTATAATAACATCCATTTAGTAGTCGAGGAAATCCACGCGGGCGACGCTGCGGTAGGAAGCTAGTATTATATAGTTTATAAAAAGAGATTTCAACGCTACAAGAGAATTACACATATACTGGTGATAGCAGTTTCTTTTTTTTTTCTAACTTTTTAACTTATAAGTATATCTCAACGTTATATGTCCTTCTCCGCCTTTTTGGGATAGTTCCATAATTAAATTAACTGCTATATTGTAATAAGAGCTGTATTGCTTGATTGCATACAGTTCGGACTAGAACGTCAGGGTAAGTGTCTTTCAGACACATAATACCGTGTTGAGGTATGACTTCACTATCGTGTTACGTGTGATTTACAAGACTGTTATACAAACCTATCCTCTTTTCTCCTTCACTTTCCAAGGGCCTCCATAAGCGGCAGCGTGTGTGATGTGTTAAAGTTACTCTCCTAGTCGTACTGGTTCCATTTGATTGTAATGTAGCATGGTATAATTAATTACTTTCCTTTTATTTTTAACTCTGTAAAACTAAGGAATAAGAAATAAATAAGCCAAACAGAGTAAAAGGTGTAATTTTTTTTAAATGGCGAGCATTGCAATACAAACGAAAATACAGTGCACCAATGCTTACTTACACGAGCATTTGTGTTTCATATACATTCACGTGGTCTTGAGATTTGCTACCCGAAATTCTAGTTTCTTTTATTACACTGATTAAAACCTGTACATGGCCTGTAGTAATTAGAAAACGTGCTACAAAATGATTTCTCATTGTGAACTCTCCTACGATGGAATTAAGTTTTGAAATTATTATAAATAAAAAATATTTTAATATTACAAATCCCTTTGTGTTTTTTTACCGCAAAAGAAGTAAATGAACAATCGGCATACAGCATAACAACTACAGAAATATATAGGTACATGTCTGTAAAGTATGTATGTATGTATTTTACTAGTATGAGGCAAACGGCAGAAAAAGGCAAAGGCTGCCGGAGCGTTTGATGACTTGACGACATCCACGTAAATTTAAAGACGTATTCTTTCTTTCCTTCCTCACAAATATTATGTTACGGTTACGGTACGTGAAACGTGACATCACACCTATCAGGTAAACGAGAGGTCCTCCCAGTCGCATCTCATTTAGATACAATGCAGTTTCTTACATTTCCCAATACTGCTGCAGCAACAAGGTAGTGCACCTTAATTTATTCGACTTATAAATATTCATAACGAGATATACTAAGGAAAGTTTCTTAAGTCTTACTCTCAAAAACTGAGGCTATAAAGCACCCAAGTTGCCTAACTTATAAGCCGTTATTCCGCGCATGATAAGCGCTAGGAGTACAAAAGCACAATTCTTCACTCTTTAAAGCTTGACATTAAACATTAAGCACAGTTCACCTCGGCTCATATTTACACCACGCGTCGAGCGCCAGTGGGATAAGCTTACGATAAAAGCTTCCTTTGTTTCCTAACGTTTTTATACGTTGGACACGTATAAATACGGAATTGTAGGTGAATTTCATAATCAGTATATTATTGTCAAGCTTCAATAAATCTACTTACTACTTATATATGTTATATATTATAATAAGTCATATAATAATGTACACAAAGAGAAAAAGCTATATGGTATACACCATCACGCTACTATGAATAGGAGTGGAGTTAAAAATTAGTAGTTAAGTAGTTTATTAGGAGACCTTACCCACATAGGTAACATCCGCCAAACTCCTATTTACATTGTAAAAGTCACTGAACATATTATTATCATTTATTAGCCTCCAACAAACATGTAACGCTCGTTCCTGCTACGGACATTAACAACCTTGACTTTAAACCGTCAGTAATCTCTCTAAGTAAAATTACTTTAGTTATAACTATTCTAGCCATAATTTATGTTACTGGTTTTTTACATACATTTAAAAAAAACACTGGTTTAAATTTCGAACATTATATTGTACTTGTTTTTATTCAACAATTTTTGACCTGGTATTCGAACCTCACCTCATGCTTACCACTAAACTACGAGGCAGTCAAAACTGTCTGACTTAATACGGCTGCAAACAAGCGTAGCCTAAATAAATCTTATAGACCCTCGGCCCCTACAGTAACATTTTGGACTTAATCTAAATAGGGTTGACAATTAAATGTATTCATCAATACTCGCACCTCACGCTGAATATGACTCGGCGTTCCTCACGTAAAGAACATTTAAAGCCACGTAGCTTAAGCTGAAAAGAGCAATAAAGCTGTGAGTAGCGGCGCTGGCTCGCGTCTGCCTCGTCACGGGACGAGTCGCAGGTTACAGTTTACGAGTGCGGTGAAGGCGGACTAACACACGCCACCTCACTTAACTCTAAACGGTGTTAATACACCTCGCACAAAAATATGTGTCCCGTTTGAAGGAAAAATGGCAAAGAAAGTAGAGTGAATTTTATTTTAAATTGCTTTATTTCCATAAAATAATACGATGTTATTCTAAAATAAAAAATAATAATAAATTTTGAAATAATTTCTGAACATTGAACTCAAGGAAGCCTCTTCAGAACGCGCATGGCAGGGCTCCGACATACCCCCTAGGTCCTCCCTAACCTGGGGGCATGCCTAAATGCATTCCCCAGCGTAAACAAAAAAAAAAAAAAAAAATGATAACATGCAGTTCACTCCAACAAGGGCTACCAAAGAGGTCTAACTACGTGTTTTAACTTTTGCTAGTAGATCTGAGTGGCAGATAAAACATCCCTTCACAGAACTAATATAACGAAACACTCGTAAAACTGTCGTCGTCGCAACAAAAGAACTCATTTGGTTGTTCTTGCATTGTTTATATAAGCTCCTTCAAGCGTCGGAACAGTGAAATTATACACTTTACAAATAAAGGCAAGGCGATTGTTGTTTTATCACCAAAAAATAGAGTGCATTGTCCTTTGAGGGATTACGTCTGGTGTTTAGTATTGGTACAGACAGTCGGGCCTCTGGCTCTTTCCTGGCCTTATGGCTATTATGATAATGTTCTTTGTCTGTAGGACAGGCTCGCTATTTACATAATTGTCGCAGCTCAAAAGCCCGAAATGAACACTCTCTGTGCTAAATTTTAAAGGACTCGGTGCAACAATTTGAATCACAAAAAAATTAAGGATTTTATATGAAAAGCTACTCGTTACTGTTGTTTATTGAATTTGTTGTGGTTTTTATTTTACGTAGAGAAATTATGAATTTTCGTGCGTGTAACCGGTTTTCATCGATGTATTAGTTGTCCTGACGTCATAATTAAAAAGTATCAATTATAAAATTAAAGAATTATTCCGAAATTAATTTATCTAATCTTATTTTAAATTATTATAATATGTATGAGAAATAACATTTTCAATGCAATGTTCAAAGGCAGAAGAAAGGCGGAATCTAATTTAACACGCAATTACGAGTATTATAAAATAATCATAAAAATCGTTGCTTGGTCTGTAACAAAGTGCGACTTTGAATATCTGGGGTAAAGAAAACATTATTTCAATTATCATTCGCTCCGAAATAATTAGCAATAATATAATAGATAAATAATAATAAACTTGGACTAAGTTGATATTTACTTATCTATACGTTCCAGCCTAATACATGGACTTGTTGGTTGTTACTACGATAGCCTAGCCTTTGCTAAGTAGGTACCGTAAGAGCTTGTATTGCTAGACAACGGAAATAAATTTATGATTTTTGAATAATATATAGTTTTACGTATTGAAGATACTATGTTATAGAAATACATGAAATACGTAATTAAACATTCGGGCAAGGCGGAATTCAAACCCTCATTCTCTTAACTAAAGTGCGCCAAACATACCACTGCGCCAATCGATCGTCAAATATTTCATATATTTTCTTGTAAAATAAGAGACGAAGCCACAACACTACGGTAAATATATAATAACGCGGTTGACCCCACATCGATTCCGTTCAGCTGTATCGCCGCGCTATCACCAGCCCGCCCTCGCCGCAGCCCACAGGCTCACAGTTACAACTCACTTGACCGACATACACTATTCATAGCTTACGTACTCCATGTTAATTCTAACATTATTGCAGCTAGCATTAAGTTACGTTTTAAGTTATTTGCTCTTTGGAAAATTGTTTAAGGGGTGTGGTAGGATAAAATTTATGGAGTAAAATGGTGTGAAATAGTAACAGATTGAGCGTTACACTTTACCGCGTTTATATCACTAACGGCCCTTGCCGGTTTAATTACAATAATGTTAGTTTTTCAAATGAAAACTCCAGTATCGTGCGTGAGCTTTTTAACTCTATAAAGAGAAGAATGAATGAAGAAGAGAAAGAAATTCGTATTTTATCATATGTGTAACAAAGGCTAACTTTAAATTAAAATAAACACCAGCAAAGTCACGGTAAAATTATTGTCCTCTATACTCCAAGAAATAAAAGCTGTAGTAGGTTTCTACTAGTTTTTATGTTGCTAGTAATTATAATGGAAATGCATTTTATAGTCATGGGAATATAATTGAAATGGAAATGAAAATAGATGAGAAAACGGTAGCAAGCCATGAAGAAACAAATAATGTAAAGTAATATTTATAAAAACCTTTCAATTTTTTAATTAATATCGTATTAATTATTTTTTATTCTATTTGTGTTTGAAGGCCTCAGATATTCTGAAGGCTTAGTAAGGGGAAGCTAAGTGTTTGTCGACTTTCGTCTACTTGAAATTACGAATTTCAAATGGATACAAATATCCAGGCATAGCGGGTACTCGCCGCACGAAACAGGACGTGTCACATTGCACATGTATCATATGAGCGAGAGTTACCACCGGTCTTGTCAGCCCAATTCGGCTGCAGTACAGCAATGGCCCATCCTCTTACTATCCTCTTGTCTTGCAAACAAGTAATTTTGACACAGCGACATAATTGTGACATGAGCACCATATCTCTAGCCTACTATAATTAATGTATAACTTACGACAATTGGATAGAATTTGAAACAGATATTACAATCTGGAATAATATATTTTTTAAGCCCTAAAAGGATATAATGTTGTATTTGGAATTCATTTTACGCGAGTGAAACCGCGGTACAGCTAGTATTCATATCATATAATTCAGTGGTTCACAACACAAGCGTTACTTACATCCTTTTTGATATATTAAAACATATAACACACACAATATATCAATATATATAAACTCTTAACAATCAATAACTCTCAGTTGACAAATAAATAATTAATTAAGTAATTAAATAATTAAAATTAATTAAGTTTGATTTCGAACCAATAATTATTTCCTTTAAAATTATATAATAAAACTTTTTGCCTGAAAATTCTCCTCGATCTCTATTTATATTTTTTTTGTATATTTGCTTTTTAATGTTTATTATTTCGAACATTATAACAACATTATTTTTAATACTTGTTTGAGACTTTCGAGTTTGTTACACATATATTATACTAGCTTTTGCCCGCGGCTTCGCTCGCGTTAAAAAGTACTATTTTTTTTTTTTTTTTTTT
>LUGF01026573.1:32823-44001 GCA_001625245.1 Calycopis cecrops | reverse complement strand
ACATTACAGGCCGAGTCTCTACACGCCCAGTAACGTCTTTACAAAGACTTCAGCGGCTCCCCGCATGACATTACAGGCCGTGTTACTATACGCCGTGTAGCGTCTATACTAAGACTGTAAATCTTTTCATGACTGTCATAATAAGCACTTATTTTACAGCGGCAGATAAATTATTGTATAATATTATATTATATTCGGATTCTCTGGCGTTACGGAGAGATGTTGGCTCGCTCTGTATCTTCTACCGTATCTATGTAGAGTGTTCCGAGGAGTTGTTTGAGTTAATACCAGCAGCGGAGTTCCACTTTAGGACACCATGGCAGAACTCTAAGTTCCAACGCCACCGTATTTCCGAACCGATACGATCTGGGGCTCTTCAAGAAAAGAGCTTACTCTTATTTAAAAGGCCGGCTACGTAAAACGTTTGCGTATATCTAAGGGCGGCGGTAGTTATCTATCACCTGTTCGTTTGTAAGGGACAAATAATCAGATATTATATTAAAAAAAATAATAAAATTGATAAGAATAAAAACTTTGGTTTGAGAAAAAAAAATTAAAAATAAATAGTCCTGTATTATTGTGACATCTGCAGACAGGGTTACCTTTAGGAAGAGATCTTAAATGGTATCATAACATTATTTTATACTATTAGCATTAATGCTGCAGTAAAATGTACAGCTTCTACAACATCCATGAATATTCTATTCATTTCATCGGCCATACACAACTAATTATATGCAAGATTTTTATTATTGTAGATCCATATGCTAAGTCTGCACTGATTATTCTGCTTTATGATAATATATTCTTAGAGAATATTCTAGTATGTATTTGTTGTTCATGTTATAAAGAATATCTAACTCATCATCACTGTTCCATTAACTTAGTAATACCTAGTTTTCTGATGTCTACGGACATTGGACATTGATAGCCAAAAGCTCAGATTACTCGATTGTCCTCTTATCTATTAAATATAAAATATACATAAATATTATAGACGATTTCAGATAATTTAGGGAATTTTTAAATATCCGCATACCTTTAAAATAGGCATGAGACATTAACATGTATTATATCTTTAGGATTCACCAACGATAAGCCCTCGGTGCATAATATTTGTAGACCACTAAACCTGTTCTTATACACTAATGGAATCAGTTTTAATTATAAACTCTATTTTACCCTTTAGCGTAAAACCTTAAAGCCTATAAGGCTTATAAGATAATTATGTACCTGATAAATATGTATAAACAACTACCACATTTCAATAGAATTCTTCTTTTTAATTCTTCGTAAGAGACTTTTTTTTAAGGTTTAGTAAGAGATAGCAAACCGGGTCAGCACTATCCGGTGATGGCCTAATAGGAGGGGGAGGGTTCAGGGGGGCAACGAGCTGTACACCGTGAGTCAATTTGAATAAATATCCATAATTAAAATTCGTATAATGGAAAAGTGCACCACCGCTTCAGTGACCCACCATCATCAACTGTTGACGAGGCCACTTGATATCAGTCACGTGATCTCGTTTTCGTATCGTGAAAAACAGAATTAATGAAATAAAAAATATGATCCATTTTGTAGTCAGAGTTTATTAAAAATACACACTAATAAATTTATTTTAATTAATATTACTCTAAAAATGTTTGTCTTGTTTATCTTGTCTTGTTTGTCTTGTCGAAACACGACGTCTTCTTAACAAAATTAGGAGCAAACTCAGTTCTTTTTAGGCTTTTGGCCTTTTTTATGTTTCAAGTATTCATAAGCTTCATGCACTTTTGCCGCTGCATTGATAACATTAGCACCGTCCACCTAAATAAAAATAAAAAACATCAAATAATGTATAGATATTGTTTAGCTTGTATATTATTATGTAGCTTAGCTCTATGATTTTATTCTTTCCTTAACATTCAGTAACTATTTTTCAAAGGACAAATACTGATAGATCTAAAAGTTAAAACCCTAAACAAATATACCAGGTGAGGCTTTGATCCTCTCAGATTGGATAACGCGAAAGCGAATGTTTAGATAGAGTAGCTAATGTTATTAGAGGTCAGGTGAAAGTCCGTAGTCTCGAACGCTTAGTGCTTTATGTAGTATTACCGCCGTGCCACAACTACAGGCGGTGCGAATTGCGGCGCGGCTAGCCGCGAGAGAATACTCGAGCGGTGAGCGGCGCGGGCGGGGACTGGCGCGTGGCGCGCGATGGAAACAATAGAATAGGAATATACAATAGGAATTGCTCGTTTGTCGTTGTTTGTTATTTTTTGGGACGGTTTTCACTTAACATTTTTAGCATAAGAGGGTAAACGAGGAATCTTAGCCATTTTCATGACTTTTGACGCCCCTAGACATCCACACAGAACTTATACGGATACGTTGTCCTCCTTTCTCCTCCTTCCTCCATGGATCACCGACTACTAACTCACCTCACGAAAAACGACAGCACAGCTGCCACTTTACGCCGATTTTCAACTACAGGCATGCATTTATGCATGCACTACATTTATCTAAAAAATCTCGTATTCCTAACATAACTTACAATCAGTTTTTCACCGGCTTTAATAGTTTTCTTATTTATTTTGGATTGGACTTGACCACCGAAGACTGTGCATATTCCCATAAATATCAACAACAAAACTTTGAAATTCATTTTGCACACCCGTTCCCAAACGCTTGGTTTAAACTTTATCTACAATTTAAACGAATAGTGATAATCTATTCCTTATATATGCTTCTCTTTTATTGATATTTGCTCAAATAATCTTGTTGATCCTGTTTAATATTTATCGGGAAATTGTGTAACTCATATGTAATCAAACAATACTGTTTGCTTTTGATGTAAGTACTCGAGAGTTGAGTAACTTTCGAGTTTTTTTTTTCGTCTCCAAAGTTGAGTAACTTTCGTGTTTTTTTTTTCAATACATTATGTTATATAATATGTTTATAAGAGATAAATCTAATATGCCGAAGGCAATGTAGAGGGGTACATTTCGGCGTACTTTGATTCTGGAGTAATGGAATGGAATGCTAGCTGGATATTTTGCCTGTTTAAGCAGCCTTTGCTAAGATTGTTTTTTATTTCTTTGGATTTCAGAGTTGGCTGACGTTTCGCCTGTTCTTTCCTTCTCAGTTCTGATCTTCAATAGAGAAGATACTCTTTTAAGGTAGAACTTTCGTTTGCGAGGTATTTTCAATCAGTTAATACAGAAATAAAAACATAAAAAAATAAATGCTAAAAAATATAGCAAATTAAAAAACAGTCAGACATAAGTAGTATTATTGGCACTGCAAATTGTTTGGGCTCTGTAGATTGCTATTGCTCAATTTTGAATTAGGTACTTGATATGTTCCCGTATCTCCCCACTGAGCCGTCACTGTTTTAAACTAATTACTATGTCCCAACTCAGCAGACAGTGTACCGACAGACATAAACAGAACACTAAAGCAACTAAATAGTCGTTCATTTTCCGAAACTTGAACTGTATTTATTAGGTTGATGTAACTACAATTACTGTGCAAATTCTTGGCTTAAGTTCAGTGCTCATTAGCTTGTAAATTGTGCTCAATATCACATACCGAGTGATTTGGTGATATGCCGGACAGGGTTACCCATACCGAACAGACTTGAGAGGCCAGACAAAGAGCAGCTCAGCTGGAAGGTTCTCCACCCGTCCCTCTGAATCAGCAGATGGCGGCGTGGATTAGGACGACCGGCGTGGCGTGCTCCGTTAAAGAATCAGGACCAGGTGTCAGGATGGGAACCTGACCCCATTGCACGGTTCAGACGTTGCATAGTAGGGACTGCTCAAAGACAACCGGACAGTCCCCAAGGAGAAGAAATCGGGCCTTTTCACCGAGGCCAGCCTGTCGCTGGAGAGATCCTGTTGCTTGTAGATCCGGGGCCCTCGAATTATAGCGGCTTTTTTATGATATAGGGGGCAAACGAGCAGTCAGACCCATTTTCCTGACTGCCGATGCCCATAGACATCCGCATAGAGGCTATGCAGATGCGCTGTCCTCTTTTCTCGTTCCACCTCCATGGGCCACCGGCTACTTACACACCGCACCAAACACGACAGCACAGAAGTCACTTTACGCCGGTCTCGTGTAAGCGAGAGGTACCTCCCTAGTGTGCTGGCCCACTTCGGCTATATGCAAGCATGGAGTGTGGCTTAGTCGCCAACCCAATTACTGAGCCCGACACTGTACTCGCTTGAGCCACTCAGGCTCCTGGGTAGCGTACATAAAGGTATCCCTGCGATACCGAAAAAAAAGTGGTCATCTGGTCAACGGTGCTACACGCCTATGTCTCACATAGCACCTTAAGTCAAGTTGGGCTGTCGCGGCCGCCTCTAATGTCTGTGCAAACATTTATTTATATTCATTCATTTATTTATATGCACTACTAGCTGCCCCCCGCGGTTTCACCCGCGTAAATTTCGATCCCGTGGAAAATCACCCCATGGCATCCCATAGGAACATTTTTGTGGGATAAATCCTATCCTGTGTTAATTCCAGTTACCCTCTATGTGTGTGCCAAATTTCATGAAAATCGGTTCAGCAGTTTATGCGAGAAGGAGTAACAAACAAACAAATAAACAAACAAAGAAACAAACATACAAACTTTAGCGTTTATAATATTAATAGGATAACATTATATAATATACTGCGTTACGACTTACTTATCTATAGAGATGAGCACCGTAGACAATAATATTTGTGGACTTATTACACTGCGTAAGCGTAGCCCTGTGGTAAATACCGTAAAGACTTGTTATATCCATAACTTAGGCGGAATTCGAACCCGCATCCTCTGGCGCAACAGGCTCCGCTTATCCGAGCTCTGTATCACTGCCCCAGCCACTACTGTATCTCAATGATTTACCTGCGATACGTCAACAAATGTGTCGAATATAATTGTAATCCTATGTAGCGATGTTGCGCGTTGAGCTTAATGTTCCCAAATCTATAGAACAAAGAGCCGCTCATATTCCACATCGTTAACCCTTTACAGTCAAAACTAGGACATTTGGAATTGAGAGAGGAAATTGGTGTCCAAACATGGACTGTTTCACATCAATGACACCAATTTTATCGTTTCCCTTCAATTTTGAAGTGAATATGAGCATAAAGGCCAGATACTGCAGTACACACTTGTCTCTTGTTAGCCTGAATGAATGCATGAAGCGAGCCTGTCCGAAAGCGTGGAGTAGCGTGAAGTGAGTGAGCCGTAGGACGCCAATGCATTCCGACATCATTTTGTTGTGGATCCACCGCCGGCGCTGGTGATTCAGATGTTTAATGCTGCGTCATGATGTGAGGGTGAGGGGAAACGGTGGGGCAGATCTAGTAATATACATTATAATTTTTATGATATAACACGTAGGAGAAAAAGTTTTTTTTTTAATTATTTTTTTTTATTATCAATTGCTGAAAAACTATATAATTTAGTTACTAATAAACTAATAAATTTAAATAAATAGAAATACTATCAGTAACCTGCATACATCCTAACAATAGGAGTATTTTTTATGATATAGCGGAGCAAACGAGCAGTCGCTGCCATTTTCATGCTGCAGCAGACGCCGATAGACATCCGCATTAAGGCTTTACAGATGCGCTGCCCTCCTTTTTCCTCCCACCTCCATGGGCCACCGACTGCGTCGACTTTACAGCCAATATTTCCACTACAGGAAGTTATATTTGAAAGCAAGCTTAATCTGCATTTTTGCTTGCATCTTTTATTTATTTTCAGTTATTGCAATCAACATCAATCATGCATCAAAATCCTTAAAGATAAGAATTACACGTCGTAAAAGATGGCTTTATAGCGACTGAAATGTTATCACGTAACGTAAACCGTTTTCTTTGTGAAGTGAATACATTGTTACTACCAGTCACTAAACATCGTTTATAACCCTTGTTTACCAGAAAACCATCAACATCTCTTATGATAAAAGTCCGTCAAGCTGTTCTCTGTAGCCGGAATCATAAGTAATCTATATAAATTACATACACAGGCTCAAAAACATGGGAGATGCTGTATTTCTGACGCAGGCACATAAATTAGCGAATATTTCAGATACAAATTTTATACGATGTGGTATGTTTTTATATTTATTGTTAGTTTATAGTTCTTGAGCGTTTAGTGTGACTTAAGTTCAATAAGCGCCGTCTTCTTCCTGATAAATTTATAATTTGTTAAACATAAAATAGATAAATAAATAATACTTTATTCAACTTAGAAAAACTTACATGTGGTCCTGAATAAGATAAACAAAATTTAAATAAATTGTTTTTACTCATGACTATCTGCCACACATGCAAATAAACGTATTCTCCTGACTAATTTATTTCTTTTCTTGAAAATAGTTTAATAAATACACATTATAATGTGTTTTTATTCATAAGAGGCAATAAATAATTTTCTCCCTAATCTATTATCCTTTCGTCCGTCCATTCAAAATAGCAAAATTATTTTCAACCAATTTGTAGCAGCAAACACGCGAGATTGGATTTCACGTTTGGTAAACTCAATTTATAGTTGGCCATTTTAAAACTTCTCTATTTTACATGGATGAATAACGTCCTATAACAATTTTAGTTACACTTATAACAGAAGCGAACATGATGGCCGATTTTTGAGTAGCGTATTCACTATTCAACATCTTTTGTATGTTACAATATCTAAATTACATAAGATAGCGCTAGACAATCTGGTTATTGTTAAACTTTACATACTCGCATAAAACCGTGGAGCTCAGATAGTACTATACTACTATTATATTATTACTATTACATTGTTATAAGTTTTAAATAATCTATAGACCATTGGATGAAGATTTTACATCACTTGAATTAACAAAATTGTTTAATAAAAAAACCCGTTAAGTTTTAATTGATTTTTTTTTATTTGATAAAACTTATGGTAATTATTTTGTATTTATTGAACGGCAATAAATCTATGTAGAGATTTCAGTAAAAGATCGTGAATGCAACGTCTCCATATAGGTGTGCAGGGAAATTCTTTGCACGTTTAAGTCAAGTTGTCACATACTTATCAAGGCTATTTGATTCAGAGCAAAGTTTACTGAATTGATCTTTCGCGAATATCCGTTCCGATCCTTGGTACATCATTGTAAATCAACGACTTACAGTAGAGGTACTCTTCGTCAGCAGTCTTTACTCAACTAAGATATAAAGCACTACCTCAAACTGAACCGTAAAAAAATAACTAAAATAAAAAAATACATAAATGAAGTATATTAATATTTCTTTTATGTATTTTTTTAATGCAATTATTGACATTCCGACTTTTCCAGATAAATGTTATTCGACTGATTGTAAAGTTTGGTTAAGTTGGTTTTGAATATTAAACGACGGAAATAAAGCAAATAAACATAACAAAAAGGTAAATTATGTTTACCAACTCTCTCTATGTTTGTGTCAATTATTTAGTGCAAAACGCACAAGTGGAAAATAATTAGAAAATCATATTTTTTCAACATAATATTTATCAAATATAAAATTATCTATGTATATAAAATTATACCAATGTCTGTACTTCTTCTTCAGTCCCATCAGTATTCAACTGCCAGTTGACAACTTATTACTAGCGACCTTTAAAATTTAAGATCTCCAACAATTTTCATGCCAAAAATTCATATTTAACGTTCGATTCGATTGGGTAATGTAGCAATTTATTCAACAAAAAGATCAAAAGTTTTTTTTCTTGCTTTGCTTAACGTCGTGTCTGGGTAAAATTTCTTTGCTTAATATTATCTGCTTAATCGAATCTAAATCAGAAGCATGAAGATTGAGGACGTAATTTCTTTGTTTTTCCAAATAACTTGATGCTTACAATTCATCAAAATAAGTCTCATTTCTACTGTGACTGTGATTAAAAATAAATCTGAACCTTCCGATTATAAAATATGTTAATAAAACTCGTTAAATTACATTAAGTAGTTTAGTTTATTTTTTATATATAAACCAGATACATTTTCATGACTACCGACGTCCACAGACATCCGCACAGTGGCTATACAGATTCGTTGCGCTCCATCCTCCTCCCCCCTACATGGAACACATGTTTCTTTAAAAGAATATATTCTCGGATGTTTTTAATATATGTACAATGTACATGAAACACAGTTACCAAAAATAAAAAAACAATTGATAAAATCAACAGGTGTGTCACGTAACATTGTTAGTGAATAAACAGAAGCCATTTAAACGGCTACGCACCCATTCGCCCCTTATTATTCGCCCCCTGGCAAATTCGCCCCCTTTTGGAGAGCCCGTACGCCCCTTTTGAGGGGGCGAATAATTATTTCTTTTTTTTGAGGTACCCATTCGCCCCTTTCTTACACTCTTTGATAAAATACTTTTTTTTTTAAGAAAAGTACGGATAGATAAAAAAATATTTACTGATTATATATATTAATGCATTCTGCGTTCATGGAGGAGGGGTCGCGGGAGGAGACGTGTCTCGTTGTGTCGTTGCCGTGCACCCTATCTCCCGCGACCGAACGGGGGCGCACCGTCTGTAGCGTTGGCGGTGGGGCCGCAGAGGAAGAGGAGATGCGGTGTGTCGTTGCCGTCCTCCCTGTCCTCTGCGGCCCTTTAATGGCTAGTCCGCCGCCCAGCGGATGGGACCAGCCAATGCCGGAGGTCCTCCACCCGTCCCTCTGAAACAGCAGATGGCGGAGTGGATTCGGACGGACAGTCCCTAAGGAGGAAGAGTCTGGCCTTTTCACCGAGGCCAGCCTGTCGCTGGAGGCGCCTGTTGCTTTCAGATCCGGGGCCCTCCAATCATAGCGGCTGAAGGCACCCGCAGGGGTTTAGTCGGTAGGGGCAACCCAGTTGTCGAACCCGACACTGTACCCGGTTGAGCCACCCGGGCTCCTGTGTAGCGTGCGTAAAGGCATTCCCCTGCGTCAACAAAAAAAAAGTTATTAGGTATATAACTTATTTGTGATCTTTGCAAAAAACTGTGATTTTGATTATATTAATATAGCCTGCTTTTAAATATTTAATCGTTATTAAACCTTTATTACTGGATTATTTGTTTTATTGACAACACTAATATTTTATGCTAATCAGCAAAATATTATGCTGACCGTACTTTCGTCAACTTTAGTATATATACCTAGTAGTACACTACACCAGGGGGCGAATTTATAGTATCTTTTTTTCCAGGGGGCGAATGGGCACAGGGGGCGAATAATAAGGGGCGAATGGGTGCGTAGCCATTTAAACTTTCAATTTATTAAATAGATTTTATCTGTAGTGTAACTTCATTAATAAATTTAAACGAATTCTGTCCAAACACGTTAATAGATTGTATGAAACGTGTACGGTTTAGTAGTGGCCAGTGATTAATACAATTATGTTTACGGGTGAATTTCGTGCAAAAGTTTCTACACTAAAAGCATAATTGAATTACGATAAATTATTTTATTTGTATAAAAGGCGTGTACAGAGTAGTCTATCATAAACAATTATCATAAACATTTGGCAAGAGGTAGTGCCACACTGTATGCTTGCATGCAGTCGAATTGGGCCGGCACGACCGGGGAGGTACCTCTCGCTTACACGAGACCGGCGTAAAATGACAGCTGTGCTGTCGCGTTTCGTGCGGTGTGTAAGTAGCCGGTGGCCCATGGAGTTGGGAGGAGATTGGAGAAAGGAGGGCAGCGCATCTGTATAGCCTCTATGCGGATGTTTGTGAGGGTCGGTAGTCATGAAAATGGCTCCGGCTGCTCGTTTGCCCTCATTACACCTCGTTCATCATCATTCATCAATATTTTCATCATCAATACACATCAATACACCTCGGCTACTTGTTTATTCGTTCATATTCCAGTGAAAAAAGTTAAAGATATTCATTCAAACATAAATAGCGGAGTTACAAAAAGAGCAACAATACATTCAGTTTACCGAACAAGAAATCCAATCTCGCGTATTTGCTCATCAGGATTCATATTCAAATGAAAATAAACTGTCTAGTGTGTGTACGTAACTAACAAATTTAGATTTTTTTTTACGATTTTGTATCAGTTTTTTTTAATATAATAAATAATCAGAGTTTTAAAAATCATAGACAAGTATAGAAGCTCCTAAGCTTTACGATTAACTATACTAACTCGTTTGCGTTTAGCCAAATGTGTAGAGTTTTTGCCAGCGCCTCTAGCGGACAGTCAAACAACTAGCAAACTTCATAATATATTTTAGTAGACTAAACGCGTTTGAAAAGTAAATCGTTGCAACAACTCACATTCGGGGTGCAGGTCGATATTATGTAAACGAAAGGCATGTTTTTTCTCTGTCAAATCAGCACGTTTCGATTTTCAATATTTGTATGTCGATAAAATAGAAACAACGATCAACAATCTAATTCCACTTCTTCATATTATGTTAAGAAAATTACGTTTTTTAGGGCAAACGAAGTAGGAATTTTTATTGACTTTTCACGTCTATGATTGATTCTGAAACGTTGCGATTGTAAAAAAAAACATAAATAAACACGATAAAATCTGTTAAAAATATTTTAATAATCACCGTTTTATAGAAATCAAGATAAGAGACAAGTAAAAGCGTTTCATTTTCTTGCAAAGTTGGCAAATCCCTTATTAGTACTGACACGTGTAACGATCCACGCGCGTAGCAAACTTTGAACACGGGCGATACATTATTAACATGGTGTAAGGTAATGTTCAATTATTTGAAGGCGTTACTTCTTAAATACGTTATATTAATTCTGTTACAGGATCTCATCTGCCCTTTTAGACGAAGCTTTCAACGGCAAACTTCATTATAATCTCCCAAGAAGTTAGCAAATGAGATTGGCAAAAAAAACTTAATTTTTAAATTTATTGTAATGTAATACTATGCATCTGTCCTGCATGGTTGTATGTGTACTGCTAAGAAGGTGTGTGATGTGTTGATTTCGCAGGTTTCATATCTATTCAGGACTAGGGTGGAAAGTAGGTAAGTAGTAAGTAGAAATATCACACACATGTGAAAAGGCACTAAGGAGGTTCGTCTACCACAGAGATAAAACCCATTCCACACGATACAGTTTTACGTCCAATCTGACTAAATAATTGATAATCAAATTGGGTAGTCTGGACTCGTAATTAGCGATTCAGTCGGATACGTGGTATAGTAAACTAG
>LUGF01026573.1:11247-32187 GCA_001625245.1 Calycopis cecrops | reverse complement strand
TAGTTGCATGTGTACTGCTAAGAAGGTTAGTGGTGTATTGATTTCGCATTTTCATATCTGTTTAGGGCTAAGGTGGAAAGTAGGTAAGTAGTAAGTAGAAATATCATACACATGTGAAAAGGCACTAAGGAGGTTCGTCTACCACAGAGATAAAACCCATTCCACACGATACAGTTTTATGTCCAATCTGACTAAATAATTGATAATCAAATTGGGTAGTCTGGACTCGCAATTAGCGATTCAGTCGGATACGTGGTGTAGTAAACTAGCTAGCCAGAGCCAATTCAATCGTCAATCTGATAGACCAAAAAATTATATCGTGTGGAAGTAGTTTTGGGCAGGCCAGAGAATCTTAAGTAATTAGGACTTATATAAGTGACAAACATACGAATATATTATAATACACCCACGTACTAGACGTGCTTTATTACGTAAAAATTATGAGCAATACCTTGCACAATTCCAGTTTATATTAAGACTACAAACACTAAGTTCAGCAAAACCAAAACGTGTTGAATTTGGGTTTTGGCTCAGATCCAAGTGGTTTTACTGTTCTCTCCCATAGGAAAACAAATGGCTTTCAACAAAAGAACACATTTTTTTTATACGAATCCTTTGTTTTATATTTAAAAGAAAAACTTAGTATTGGTGTTACTCAATATTGGTGGTTTCATTAACATAACGTTAATAGACGAAATTGTAGGGATATAATATTTACATTTTGTTTACTCAAAAACAACAACACAGCACTGCAATATTTTCACGCCGAACACCACATAATATCACGACTCCTAGACTCTTGGATTGATCATAACGTTGAAATCTCTACTTACTCACATACACTCGTCAATGAGGTCACGAGCCATATTGCCACGCTTGGTTTTAAAAAAGGCGTTAAAACTGTTTTTACTATATCTAACTATAATTGTATATGTTCTTTATAAAATAAAAAATTTTTTTTTTTAATTGTAGCCTTTTTTTTTCAAAATTTACATGCTCACATTTGATACCAAGTCAAATTATTTATGAGATTGAAAAATAAGTATTGTAGAAATATAACATTGATATTCCTATACCTTATTGCAAAACAAAAGACATTTAATAGGCCTGCAGATTGAGCTCATTTTAACCCTCGAAGACTTGATAACACATATTTTTCTTGGATATCTGGATACTGATGACTGGCTAAATAAATCATGTGAGCATGCTATGATTCACGACGCGCATCAACGTGTATCGGTAGCGCGCGCCGACACTAAACTATATTCGCTATAACTTTTTTTCTGTTAAATATTTTGACTTGAAACTTTCCAAAAAACTTCTTTAACTAGTCTACTTTAATGATGTAGTATTAAAAATTCGATAAAGAAAACTATGTAACACAACTTTATCGATTGAAAAAAAAACGTGATTTTTGAAAAAAAAAGTTTAAAAACTCACCAAATTGTTTAGATAAAAAATTAAGAGATCGCAACTACACTACATCTTTTTACATAGTAAAAAGAATACCCTGTTAAAATTTCATACAAAAATATTCATTATTCGTTGAAATATCGCGAGTTGAAATCAAAATTATACCAATTTCGTGTTATGGAAAAATTTGCGTTTTTTAATTTTTTTTATGTGTTCCGATCAACTAATTTCGGGTAATTTTTAACTGAAGATGTGTTTTTGTATCAACAATGGAAAAAACCATGTTTCAACCTATTACTTTTTCCAAATCGGTTCTTTCATTTCTAGCGCACTTTTCGGGGGTAATCTGCACGCCTATAAAGTATATGTTGATAATAAATAATTAAGAAATATTGCATTTCAGTGATAGAACCTGAAGGCGATGCCTCTATAATACTGATGTAGTGAAACCATGTCCACATTTGCCTAGTTGGCATACATAGACATAAAAGAGTACCTACCTATATTTAACTTAGAGACAGCGTTCTTGAAGATCATATATTTACACGATAAAACTAATCGTATATTAAACGTTTAAGGTTTTAAATTAATTCATAAACCAAATTACTTACCTATTTAGTTATAACTGACTCGTCTATTTAATATACGGACATATATTTCATTTGTTTATATTTTTTTTTTTTACGCGTATTAAATTTATTTTGATACAATAGACTAGGAACCTTAATTTATACATAGATACTATACACATAATATGCTACTCTTGGGAAGTCGTTCAATAAACAGTTCAACAAATCAAACACCGTAACGTAATTGAGCGTACGTATCGCTAGCAATAATGGCGGTTGCTTCAAGAGGTTAGTGCGCGCAGCCGGCACCACTAAGGCCGCCGCCTCGAATCTTACTAGCAGCGGAACGGCGCGGCGGCGCAGGAGAGACGGGATCTTATGTATGGAAACGAATGGTCCGACCCTTAAAAACAACGGCAGGACAGCAACGCGGGGGCAGGCAACGAGTGGTGCCTGGTCAAAAAGATGTTGTCGTCCGTGTTCAGGCATCTTGTTCGCGAATAAAAACCAATACTTCGACGAAACAACCACAAACACATCACTACGCCGTTATATTGGCGCCTGATCTGCCCGTTGGTTTCGAGAACGGGTCTGTGTTGCTCGCCCCGCCTCCGCGATGCCGCCGCTACCGCTCGGCTGCCCGCACATGCGAGGCACCGGCCTAATAATAGCTGCGGCCGCTGCTGCCACCTCACATATCTATCCGGCACGCACAACCTGACTTCTTGTGATAATTCTGAGAGGATTTTTACTAAGCGGACCAATCATAAAGACGCGACATACAAGTTAATAACAAAGGACAATAATAACGTATAATTGATATAATTAATGGCGAGATACAACTATCCGACGTCTTCTCCTCGGTGGTCATATTTTATAAATTATTTATGTCAGTTACAAGTTTAAATAACAAGTACGTATTATTGTGTTCTGTATAAATATAGTTATAATAAGAATTGCACAAACGGAAATAATACAAATTTGAAATTACTTACCCACCTTGCGAGCTGAGGTTTATCACGACATCATCGTAACTGGAAAACTTTGATACAACACCACCGATTTTAGTATAATTATGGTGTCTTGTCCCCATGCTGTCCTCGTCTAGAAATTATTATATTAACATTTTGCCAACTTCATAGGAGTAATAATTGTCATCATCAGTATTTTTATTCCTTCACGGGGTTTCCCCGCTTGATTTATAGTTTTTAATTTGTTTGAACTGTCTATCTCCTAAACCTTTATCTGTCAGACCTTCTTCACAGTAATTTGATCCTCGACGCATTCTTATCTGATGAGACAAACTTATAATTCTAATTTGTCAATGTATATATTTTGATAAATTAAATTGTTTATGTTAAGAACTGTTTGGGTAAAACTTTTTTTTTTTTTTGTTTTCGCAGGGGAATGCATTTACGCACGATACCCGGGAGCCTGGGTGGCTCTGAAACCGGGCCTGTGTCGGGCTCGGCGTTTGGTACGCCCCTAAGTTAAGAACTAAGAGGGATCCCGAACCCGGGATCCCTCTTAGTTCACCGTGGGAGGCAGGCTCAAACCTCGGCTACTAAGCCCCCTCACCGCGACAAGGTGGAGATCCGTCGAGGGGGTTTGGGTAATACCTAGTCATTGGAGCTGAAAATGGCTAATTTATGTTTCGGTCCCTAGGATATTTGCCAACGAAAAGTTTATTCATTACTGCTTAAATGTTGTATTACCCGCCATATCCAACATAACTACGGTTGCTGTAAAGCTTCTAAAATGTCAGGGTTGGTTAATAATTAAATAAACCGTGATAAAATTGGTTAAAGTTGTTTTATTGTAAAGAGTATATTCGCGTAAACTTAAGACATAATTTATCTACGATCCATGCTTTTTGGTAAAAAACGGACGTACGGACGGGCAGACAGACAGAGCAATAATACAAAGTTGATCATACAAATGAGCGGTTTTCAATGTGTGCGTGTACACGCGTGTCCGCACAGCACACATGCTCATAATCCTAATAAACTCAAATATACAATGAACCGGCTGTCGCGTCATCTCGGATTGGCGTCCAGTTAGTTCGCGCGCAGTCGTGTATTTATTAAGCGCAGTTGATAGATAATAAATATTATGACGTCAAAAAATGCAAAACTATTGTAGTGTTTTCGGGTGCCTCTAACGATTTTTTTGTTATAGTTTAAGAGAGCAAACGAGCAGTCGGTCCTAATTCACCATTCAATTTATGACTGCCGACGTCCACAGACATCAGCATATCTGCAGATGCGTTGCACTCCTCCCTCAATGGGCTTACACACACATTTTTTTAAATTATATATTCGAGGGCTAACGAGCACTGGGGACCAATTTCAAGACTAATAACGCCTATAGACATCCGCACAGACGCTAAACAATAGAAATTTAGTAAATTCACTTACTTTAAAGTTACCATTCCATTGTTGCTTTTTTATAGTATAAGAGGGCAAACGAGCAGTTGGTGACAAATTAATTTCTATTAACGACCATAGACATTCGCACAATGGCTATTCAAGAGTAATTTAATACATTTACTTACTTTATTAAAAGTTACCACTACATTGTAATTTTTTTATAATATAGGTAAGAGGGCACAAGAGCAGTCGGTGCCAATTTCATTTCTACTAACGCCCATAGATATCTGCACAACACATTAGTAGTTGCGCTACCCTCCTTTCTCCTCTCACCGCCATGAACCATTCTTCCTCCTCCCTCAATGGGCCACCGGCTACTTACAGACTGCGCGAGACGTGATAGCACTGTTGTCACATTACGACGGGTTCGTGTGAGCGAGAAGTACAGCGTTGCACTACATATTAGAAAAAGAAAAAAAACAACCAAACAAACAAAAGGTTACTCTTGATTTTTGAAAACTTAATTTCAGTAGGTACATACAAAAAAAAGTATACTTATCAAAACCACACAAAAAAATAAAAATGTCAACTCTAGGCGTCGAGGCAAGAGTAGGTATTTGTGTCGCCGATTGTGCTTAGATAGCTTACTATTCATATTTTCTATGGTAAAACTGAGTAAACATACAAATTATTTAACCAAATTAACCATGAATGTGATGTGTATGCATTCTATTATGCGCGCCCTGCAAATGTAAATGAGGTTGAGAATTATTCAGCTCCCGCGGTATAATCTGAAATGCGGTCTCGTTACCAATATACTGCTACAAATAAGCGACATAAATCTAGCTCGTGCTATAAATCTTGTCTGTTTTACTCCATTCTTCTGATTCTAATTTAACCTTTTATTCATAACTTCACGAAACCAAACATGAGTTTCGGGGATGCTAGAGCCCTGTCTGTGTATAAGGCCCTGGGATATAGTCCATACCTTACTTATTTTGTGATAGATAAAATATGTAGCGTCTTTAGTATTGGTGCTATAGTATGTGTAGTATTAGTGTGTGCAGTGAACATAAATAATACGAACCTGCTAGGGCCGATGGCTGATTCTCGGGTAACCAAGTGCACCAGTTAAGTAAAATTGTACCTACTAGCATTATTACGTCATATTCATTTACATCTTAACTCTAAACTGCAACAAACTGAATATTAATTACTTATATACGGAACATGTACACAATATAATACAAGTACACGGACACAAGGATAGTGGAAAATTTAGATTGATAATATAGGTCAGGTAGAAATTTGTGGCACGCTATTTAATTTTACGGCGCGTTAAACTTACCATCACCGCAAGTGCTCCATTTCCTTAAGCACCACTCGCTTCAAATTGAAGTTACGTTCAGCTTTTATTAATGTTCAGTGACGTTATATCGCTTTATCGCTTTATCCCACGAAACTCAAACTAATTAATTTGAAAGTTAATAAAAAGAAATCTTAATGTTACTAAAGACCGTTTAACCAAAGTTATTTGGAACGTTTAAATAATCACTGTTGTCGTATTTTAACATCAAAAGCCGTTTGGCAGCTATCCAGTCCAGCGTTTGTATTCCGATCTAGGGTTTTGCGATTATTGATGGAGAGTGTTTGAGTCATTAACAACGAGAGTTTAAAGGTACAACTTGGAAGCGGACGACATGAGGTTGCAGCAGACGACGTGTCGTCGCTTCATGTCGTCACGACACGTCGTCACGACCTGTCGCTGCGGTCATGAATTGGAACCCGACAGCAGATGGCAGCAGCAGATAGAATCCAGATGTCTGATATGTTTAAAAATAGTGATCGCAATTTTTTATATATTTTATTAGAAGAGGAAGAAGACGGTGATGACTTTTATTTAAAACATTTACATCTCCATTTTTTTCGAAATATTAAGTATCTTTTATGACTGTGTTGGAATAGTTTTTGTGAGATGCATCGTACAGTAGGTACGGGATGTTGGGCCACCTGGTTTATAAGTTTGTCTTCTTGAGAATCGGAAAAATTTATTTTGAAAATTCAATCACTGGACGTGTCGTTGCGACACTACTGATCCGCGGTCGGACGACACTGGCATCTGCCGCTCGACGACGAGTCGCTAGCTTCGTGTCGCTAACTACAGAGGTAATTTCATAGAAATACATAGAAACCAGTAGAGTCGCTGCGACACGTCGTCCTCTGCTGCCTCATGTCGTCCGCTGCCAACGTGTACCTTTAAGAGAAACTAATAAGTGTGAAGCATAAATAAAAATATATTAAAAAAGAAGACTTGAATCTATTTTAAATTAATTTATTTATATAACCAATGTGGAAATATATTATCTATAGTAATATATATTCTTCTTTATGATATATTTGTATACTTAGGTATTATAAATATAAAACATTATGAACAATAATATTATGTACTTTTTACAGTTTTGCTTTTAACTTTTTAAAGTTTTACCTTATTAGTACTTTTTTTTCTAAACCACTAACGTGCCCTATGTGGTTTAGGCTTTGAATCATTGCTGCGATAAAATAAGAGCAAAGTGGAAACGATTATATCGAACGGGAAAATCTGAAAACAGCAGCAGCAGCAGTGATTTGATATTATTTTGATTTTTATTTCCAGTGTTCATTCTTGAGTCGTACTTGATCTCAATGTTTTATTTTTCACTTACTACTTTCACATAATTATTTCACATATGTAATGCTTTTAACAGTTGTTCCGATAATATTGACTTAACTGACAAAGAACAACTGAGATGAAACGTAAAATCATAATATCAGCCTTTCACAAATTCCATTTTAGGGCTTTTTACTCTCAAAAAAAATTATTTATTTAATTGTATTGGTCCTTCACATTGTTCATTCCTTTAAAAAAAATATTTTCTTCAATCCTTGCATAAGAAACGTAATGGATTTTTCAACGATGTAAAAGTTTTTCGCCTTGATTTTCTAAATTAAAATGTTTTTATTATACCTAACAAACCCCATTGATTTGTAGGAATTAAAATTATATCAGCTCTTTGTAATAAGTACCTACTAAAATAATATTATTAACTTCTTTATTTTTTAATTACCCAACTATCAACTCTATAAATCACTACTACTACTATATACTCAAGCCGTATGGGTCGTAGTGTGTGGGTGTGAGTTTTTAGACCCCAATCAGTATGCGTCCCTAACTTACTAGTTCTTAGTATAAACTACTACAGTAATAGAGCTTACTAGTTCTAGAACTGTAGTAGTATATACTTACTCCGTTTTAAATAAAGACGAAAGAGAGAAGAGAAGAAATAAGAAAGAAAAGTTAGGGAACGACCTACTTCATTACTTGATCGACCCTTAAATAAATGTAAAGCTTGTCTATAAATGTTTGAGAGATTGTTGAAGTTTCAGAAAGTTTAACCTTTATATCAAGAGTTTCAAGTAGCAAGTTGTCAATTGGCAATTGACAAACTGCTGAGTCTGCTTAGTAGAGCTATTTGTCACAATTTAATAAAGAAAGACGTAATTGTTAGTTTCTATTGGTTTTGTTATATATATAATTATGTTGTTTGCTGATTAGTTTAAAATTATTTAATAAACAAAATTGAGGACGTAATTTATATTATAATTTTATTACTTCTATAAAATACTTGAGCGTAATCTACATTTTTTAAGTTTAATTAACTTTTAATAATAATTGTATACATCTATGTTTCAAAATAGAATTCAGGTGATTTTCATAAATTGATTCAGTTATAATTTAATTCGTTATTTATTATGTATCCATAGCCAATTTAATTAAACTTATGCTCAAATGTTCAGAGTTTAATAATGTTAGATTGTTAAATTGGCATATGAATTATGGCAAAGTAGACAAAACTCGCCTACGTTACGCTCTACACTACAGCTCTAGTAGCACACGTTATGTTCATAGCATTTATGATACATTTTCATTAGTATTTGAACCTCAAATCGGGGTGCGAAAGATTAACGGGTATTTTTCGTGGCATTTTCGTCTTAACTTAAAAGTCTTGAGGGCTAACAGAGGGTGTTAGCCCTTATGACTTCGTTGAACATAGAGTACATTTATTTTTATTGGCGTTGACCAAAATAGTTAGATTCTAACTCCTAAAATTTGTTATTTACAAATTAATTTTGATATTTTTGTAAGTGTTACGTAGTGCTTCAAAAATATTGATAGAATTAGATGAATACATCCATATTAATAATATTGCACGTGAATAATACGAATGAGTCTTGTCATTAAAATTTGTACGTCAAGGTCGTCATTTGATAATAATTTATCCTCCTATATATCCCTATATAAAATGGAGTGCCGTAAAACATACAAATCTTAAAACCTCGAAATCCACCAGTCAATTAATCCTAATACCTACAACCTCTTCGACTGCATAGTTAAAAGCTGAAATAACAATATATATAAATAAATTACATACTTTACACCAATTTGTTGAAATATGATGATGATAAGTAAAACAAAAAAAATATATTAACAGTAAAGATTTTAATTTTATACCCAATAAATAAATGCACAAAAATAACGACGTGTTTACCCTAGGTAGTTGTAACCTCATTCTTTCTTTATATCTCTATGCCTCAGACCAAATACTCGTAAAGGTCGACAACGAAGTGACGCCATGTTGTTAAATAGGTAATAATATAGGTACACAGGCCAGTGTTGCCAAATATAAAATAATGTTATCGATGAGATTAATAAAAAATTAAGTTTTCTCCTCCTCTCTTCCTATTCTCAATTTTAAGTACAAAAGAGTGTAATATGGACCCGATTTCGATTCTCGCCACCTTTTACCCGAGTATCTGCGGTTCTTTGATAATCCAGGGACAGGTTTTTAATAATGAAAACTCCGAAAAATTAATATTTATGTATTTTAATAAATTTTACAATGAAAAAAAAACAATTGTAACCATGCATTTTTTTTAACTATTTATTGTTAAAAACACATTCCAAAATGATTTCATGAAGATTGTTTGACTGGCCCTGGATTTCGAAGTATATCTTACGGCACTCCTCTATATTTAATTTATGATCTAAATATATAAACACATGTCTAGTAAACTAGGATACAAAGTTCTAAAATAAACGATCTTACTCGTCAGCTTATACGAAGTGATCCCAAATATGTTTGTAGTGTTCTTTGTAATTTCAGCAAGTTATGTGAGTAATGATCTCATTAGTTGTGACAGTGGATCTAACCTTTCCAACTGATATATCAGGTGGCGAGAAGATTATTCCCACTAATGATCTCAGACAGAAATGGCCTCGGAAGTTCTTTTGATCCAAACTATGAAGTGAGAATATTATTTTCTTTTAGTTCTTTAGAACTAAGCTCAGTATGCTCTACAATACGGAAGAAAGCGATCAAAAACTTTCAAGCGATAAATTTAAAAAAGTTGTTAAAGAACGCTTGTGTAATTGTAAGGGACATTATAAATTAAACAAAATAGTGTCTTTGGTTTCATTTTTTATATGCAGATTTTGATCTTGCATGGAAAAAATTAAATTTATGCTTTTAGTCGTTTATAGAAATTCATCAATTTGAATATCACTTATTTATTGTTTAGTTTTAAACACGTATCGTTTTTAAACAGTAAAGTTGTAAATGGTGACTCGTAGTGAGTATTGCAACTGGAAATATATAACTATAGTAGGTAGGTATAGTTTCAATACAAAAGATTTTATTTTTCTTAATCTTGTTACCTATTTAGTATGAGATATTATAATAAGATGAGGCAAAATTTTGAAATATCTATAAGTAAAAGAAAGGTTTAAGATAATATTCACCGCATACTTTTGACCTAGTGATAATCACTTCAAGGTAAACTAGATGTATGATATTTTGTGATAGTAGCAATTTGATCCTTCTTGTTTTGTAAATGGGTCGGAACGACCAGGCAGAACCTGTCGGTCTTATGCGTTTCTTCTTGCTTGTAAATTTTCGGTGGCTTTACTCTGGATGCACCTCTATTACTTCAAAGACAACTACATTTCTGTAGTTAAAGTAGTAAGTTAGTAACTTAATAGTAACCGTAGTCGGTTGAGGATTCAGGTAGTAGGGACGAGATATAATAATATATAGATTATAGCTTAATTTTATCAACATAAATTGTTGAATTGAATTTTCCTCTCTATGTTGATATGTTTTACTATTTATTTTATCAATTTTAAATAATATTATTCTGAACATTTATCAAAACAAACGCTATTCTTATTATTTTGTGTATTTGTAATTACTTATTTTACAAAATAACAGAATGATACAAAATTTAATTACGGTGAGAGAGTCATTATCGGGTTTAAAACTATCCTTTTTGGGATTTCATGTACCCAAAGTAATTAGTCCATATTTATGCACGTTATTAGTAGCCATCAAAGAGCATACAAAATAGCCATATTGATAGGTACATATAATTTAATTAAAGTACATACAGATAATTAATTAATTCATTATAGAACATAAACTATTTACTCTCGATTGAGAGTACACACTAATGTTAAACATAATAGGCCCATATATAACCCGTTCACAGGATAATATTCACAATCAAAATTGATAAGCGGATGATGAACGGAAAATTAATTACAGAATTCTCGACTACTTATCTGATATCAGAAATTTTCCTATAGACATATGTATATCTAAATCGAAATATATCTAATGTGTAATTTATTTAGTAGGAAATTAATATAATATTCCAAAAATACTCGTTCGTCCATGGTTGCTGTAAAGTTCTGAAACGTCGGACATGTAAAATAATTAAATAAACCTCGATAAAACCGTTAAACTTGGTTTATTATAAAATTGTAGGTAATAGACATGCTTAAGAAATGATGAATAGTCGAGACCTTTTAATCTGTGCCAGATCGCCGAGCATCATTACCTTTTATTTAATTTTACGATTGACAAAATTGTCCAGACTCTTGGGAGATAAAAATAATGAAGCATGAGTTGACGAAATTACTAAGAACTAGGCAATTGTATACCTTCTGTTCCCAAAGAAATCATTAATGACAAATAAAAAGGTTTATTGTGTTGATACCATTTGTTGAATTATATCTATATAAATTAAGAAATAATAATATGAAAAACAATTTGAAAATGTATTTCACCTTCTAAATTACAAAAACACGGAAAATATTGTATTAGCCCTTTACCGGTTTATTCGGTTGGGGTGCGATATTTATCTGTACCAAATTTCATAAAAATGTTGTTTGAAAGTTTTCTTTTGGAGAGAATAACAATAGTAATAGTAGTAGGAATAACAATATATACAAACTCAGTACTTATAATATTAGGAGAATTAAAATGCACAAGTTTGTGAGTATGAATTTATGTTCTTTATTGCAAAAACGCAGAAGGTTTTGTCACAGATATTATATTTAAATTTGGAACAACATCATTCTTCTTTTTATCTGCTACTAACGGTTCCATTGGGAAAATATTTTACGCTGAAGAAAACGCGATAGCGACTTTAATATAAATTTATCAGACCTTTAACATTTATAACTTGAGCAGATTTACTACAGACATCAGGAGATCTAAAGAGATACAGTCACATGATACTAACCTTCGGAAGGCAGATTGGATTTTCTTCAATTTTGCGCCAATAAAGACCTCACGTTATTCGGCTTTATCGGCGACGATATTAGCATATTATGATTCAATAAAGGATGTAAATGGAACTCGTAACAGGAACACCAGTAGTAAGGATATTCTTAGCTTCATCCATGCATTGTAAATAAAATAAAATAGGATGTAAATTTAAGTATAATGAGACGTTTCGGTTCCTTGTGAATTAACGACTTCTTCCTTTACGTGTAACAATCAATCGATTGTTCATTTGTTCTCTTATAGAACTAAGAAAGAGAAAAGTACTTAAGTATTCAATTCTTTAGTATTCAAATTAAAATTAAATCATTATATTAAAGTAGCTCAATACTACACATTTACCCTTTTATGGCGTATATAATATACATAAATATACGACAAAGCGAACAAAAAATCGTATTACTAAATTATTAAAAACCTTTAGTCAAAATGACTGATATTTGATCATCAATCACGCATGATCTGAAATTCCAATAAATTTATATAGTACAAAAAAATTACTTCATGACACGAAGAAATATGATAAATTATAGTAGTAATTATAATAATATATCCTAATCCTCCTCATATTTCGACACAAACAGCTTTCAGCGAACTCCAACTTCTCTATTTCCGTATTATGTGTCCCTGCATTATTCAGCGTCAAACCAATGCGGATTCGAGTACTATAAATAAATAAATAAAAGTTTATTTCAGAGAAATTTAGATTATAAGTTTATTAGAAGCAGTTTTACTCTTCCACGAATGTATTCTTACCTTTACCTATGTACCTTTACCGGATGTATTCATACCTTTGGCGCTCTATGAGCAGGCCTGTGACCAGCAGTGGACGTGCTCCGGCTGATGATGATGATCGTTCGTCATTGTTATAAAATGATTATTATTTAAGCCACCCTATTTTACTCCCTTAACTCCCCCAGGGGTCCCCATGGAGAAGTCGGACCATCTTTAGGATGACGTTGTCGCTGGCACGTATACGCAGGAGCTGCTTATACACATATTTTTATACCCAGTAAAATCTTTTCGGAGGTTTTCTGGTACTTATTTTCATCGAAAGTGCACGTTTGAAATTGATTCAAGATTGTGCTGCATAAACGTTCTTTGGAGTAGCGAATACTCAAATATGCGAAATTCAAGCAAGTTTTAGACATTGCTAGCGTAGACTAAGTTTCGAAATTTAGGTAAGGTTATAATATATTATTATATGTTGCCATTGTTCAAAACAATTTCTGTAGAATTTATAACATTATGTGAGTGAGCACAAAGACTTCTGTTCACAATTGTTATTGTTCTTTATTGCCCTTGTCTAATATGAACTTGAAAAAATAACGTTGTGATAAATCAAACATTCTTATATTACAAACTGCCATATGCAACTTATTTGCTAGCCGCCTTAAACTCACGGATAAAAAAAATAATTTTAGTCATCAAAATCCTTCTTTGAATCCGTAATTTGGTGCGATGTAAAATAGGGTGTTATTTTGTTTAAGGTGTTAAAATAATCACTAGTCTTCTATACAAAATAACTTAATAATAATAATATAATTTGAAGTCACTCCGTAAATTGAAAATATAAAGTGCTGGACAGCAAATTTGAAAATTCCTCGTCACTTTGACACACACACACGCACAATAAAAGTGCTTTTAGATTTAATATCTTTGAAATGTCGGCTACCTTTGAAAGGATTTAAAAATAGAGATAGTCCGCTATCTCTATTATTAAATCCTGTCAAAGGTTGTCGGCATTCTATACAGTAAAGTGATCGAAATAAATTAAAGGAGGCATTGCTTTTATGCTTAACAATATTTTTGATTACTACGATTTGATATGAAATAAACAATATATTGTATAAAATTAACTTTTATTTATTCACATTTCTATACAAAATAATATCTAAATAAATTTAATTATTCATAACGCTTACAACTTTTTTAATTTTGCTATATAATCAATCAATAAAACTGCTTTAGCTTATTAGATCCTACAATATGCCATCAATGATAAAATAGTATGTTGCCGAAACTGCGGATGTGCGTTGGGCTCAGAAATAGTGCTAAGCATCTGCATTGCAGCCGAATTGGCTGGATACGACCGGGTAGGTGTCTCTCGGAGGTGTCGCATTTCATGCCGTTTCTGAGTTTTTCATGGCCCATTTAGTAGTATACTATTAAAAAAGTGGGCAGCTTATTTTAAAAAACACGCTTTAATTAAACAATGTCTTTGAGAGTTAATAGTCTACTAAAAACGTTCTACACACCTCATAGTTTCTGCGCGAATCAGTATAATATTTTAGTTAGCTTGAAAACAGATTTACATAAAAGTACATTGAGCAATAACTTTTTACAAATTATATTTTGTATTTTATATTGAGTGTTTTACAATAATGCTTTATATGCAATAATTACTTAGTTTTTTTAAGATTATAAAATACGAATAATCCTCCTACATTGTCACAAATCAAACACCACATTCCGTTTAAATTTAAAAGTTACAAAGTATCAATTACTATTTTAACTGTTGACGGTACAGTCGTCAGCAAATTTTATTATTTAAGATCTCCTCACAGTTAATAACTACTACAAGTTTTGTGTAGTTCACTCAGATTGAACTCTGAACTGGTAGAACAGTTATCACAGGACGCATTCACACACTACTTTTATAATCACTGTGCTTGAACCATTTTGTACTTATGTACGGGGTTTTAGAAGTAATATAATATTATTATATTATCAAAAGTTTCCATTATAATAATTGTTATTTTTTTTCAGAAGACTCTTCTTTTTTTAAATTTAGAGATTTAAAGATCACCACATTCAAAGAACAATTTTCGTTTATTTTTCGAGGTTTTATAGCATACCTTTATGAGTTATTTTATACTACAGGCAGATTTTGCTCTGTCAGCATTAATGTGCATCATAGTCGTGGTAACGACGGCTAATTCAGTTCATTCAACAAAGTTTAGGGTTACACATACGACTTGACCATCATTATTATGTTCCGTATAGTGTTTCTTAAGGTGTACATTTTTTCTTTTATTTCTTATATTCGATAAGGATACAGTAGCACGCCAGGTAGCGCTGCTAGCAGTGGCTGTGCCAGCGTGTGAGGGGCGGAGCAGTAGGCTCGGGGCTGCTGCGTGCACGCCGCGACGTCCTGCGCCAGCACCCACGCCATGCGCCGCAGCAGAGCGCCTGCCGCCGCTGGGCAGGGCCGACCGGCCTCGGACACGCAACTCATGAACGCGTCGCGAGCACTGTAAAAGTATTGCTGTATGCTGTACGCTGTATGCTTGCATGTAGCCGAATTGGGCCGGCACGACCGGGGAGGTACCTCTCGCTTACACGAGACCGGCGTGAAGTGACAGCTGTGCTGTCGCGTTTCGTGCGGTGTGTAAGTAGCCGGTGGCCCATGGAGGTGGGAAGAGAAAGGGGGGCAGCGCATCTGCATAGTCTCTATGCAGATGTCTATGGGCGTCGGTAGTCATGAAAATGGCTACAACTGCTCGTTTGCCCCCCTATACCATAAAAAAAAAAAAAAATTTACTGTAAACTTGTTTCAAATCTTCTTTGATTGACCTTCTTTTGTCACTATAGGGACGAGCCATCGACGCAGGACATAGTGCACAAGTATTTGCGCATACACAAGTGGTGCCAACTCTCTCTCCCTCATTCTCCTATTCCGATGGGATGGCAATACGACACGACCGGAGAGAAATCAGGCGCAGTACCGATGGCTTAACGTGCTCACCGAGTCACGGGGATATAACACAGCCAACTTCCAGACTCCAGACTGTTATTAGAAACCCTAATAACACTTTTTGGTCCCACCCAGGATTTGAACATGCTTACCACTAGACCACGAGGCAGTCGTATTGACATATAAATGTTCTGTATTCAATCGAACGTATATATGCACATTTGGCTGCTATTCGATATCGTAATGGCTGAGCCGATCTGAGCGAGAAGGCTATGGCATTACTTTTCGCACACATAATATTATCAGCATGAATTATTGACTATGCTTTTGCGTTTGGTACAAAAAATGCAACAACATAATTATCATAAACTGGAATTTATAAGATTCTAGATGTCCAAACAGGGGGATGAGCAAAGCATAACCTCTAGTTATGTGCATCTTTATGGGCATAGACAGTCACTTAACAAAAGATTGTGACTATATGTTTGCCGACACTTATTACTACACAAAAAAAGATTACCAGCACAGCTCTGAGTTCCTATTGAAGTTCACTATGTGGTGCGAGCGCTCGGATATATCCCGCACGGCCACTTGCAGCTCGTCCACACAACGAGTCCAGTCCGGAGACACGTGCGCCCAGCACGACGGCTCCTTCAGGAAATCTGAAAAATATCAATATCACAATTTTATGTGGCGTGTGATTTTCCGGTGGCCCAGAAATGTAAAAGAGGGCGGATGGCTACTTCTCCCTCACAAATTCAATTAAATAATTGATATTTATCCTCTATGCGGATCTATCCGAGCATGGCATTATGTGATATCATTGACGCGGCAGCAACAGCTCATGACATTTATCACAGAGTAAAAGATAGGCATTAAGGAGGCAATAGATTTAGGCAATTAGGAACTAAATATAATCATGTGTTGAAACTATTATTAGAAATATAATTAACTTTATATTACTTTTTATATTCGGGTTAATATTGTACTTTTATATCGATAAAGCATATACGGCAAAGATGATTGGGGCTTCTACATATGACATTATATTTTCATGTTGAACGTAACGATAGATCAGAGCAAAAAAAAAGCCCTCTCTCTTTTAACATGAATCATCCTGCTGTCGGTGGCCCCTTCAGCCAGGCACTACTAGTGATTGGTGACCAGCCACAATAGAAGGCAGTTACTATACAAAGAATAAAGTATCGATGAGCCAACTAGAAAGTGTAATGTGGATATTGCTCAATAAAAAAGATCCTTACACTTAAGTGCAAGATGTAACAGGAGGAAAATTGCACAGAATACTGGGGACAAAAAAAATTTGCTGAAAATCGAAATAAATAGCGCCAATTTTATCAACAAGGTACAAACTGAACACAGATTGAAAGCAAGAAAGAAAGATGAAATTATGACTTTTATAAATATAATATAGATTAAAATATATAATTAAAAGAAAATTTCGAACAATGTCAACTTCATAAACTTTTGTTAATTTTGTATGCTATGAATTAAAATAAGGAGAATCATATGAAAATGCGTCGTTTCTTTGTCCTTACAAAGCGTTTATAGGTTAGGGTTATTTATAAAGGTTATCTGGAATCAAATTATATAAAATAAAGTATTTTAATCCAAAGTAGGCCCTGATAAGTATTATGTATGTTATTGTATAAAAGACAAATCAAGCAGTCGGTTCATTCTATGTTATGTGATTACGAGTCTATATAGGATATATACATTATACATCCTCACAATTAGAGGATATAGAGATGAGCTTTGTTGGTTTGTGTGATGAATGTCTTTTTATCTCTCTATCTGTCAAATGTTTACTTATTATTTGCGTCGATCCCGGAACAGGGACGGAATAGTCAATCATACAGATTAATTTTGACGAAAAATGGTTTTAGTAACCTTAATGTAATTTTTAAAGATCTAATCACAGACATCCCTCACATACAGGTTGGATGAAAAAAAAAATTTAGATTCAGTTTTATGTATGGAGAGCCCCCACCCCCCCTTATTTTATAATTTATTTATTTTTATTCATAATTCTAATAGCGGTTCACAGAATACATTAACCTACAAAGTGTCAACTACGACTGCCCCAAGTTTCGGAAAAAAATGGTTGTGATATACGGACGGACAGACATGACGAATCTATAAGGGTTCCGTTTTTTGTCATTTTGGCCAAGGAACCCTAAAAAAGATCATGACGTATAATTTTGTTTAAATTTAAGCCAACCATACTTATGCTGTTAATTTAAGCGGAGTTATTACAAAGCTGCAATGGTAATTTGAACAGAGTGATAATTATGTAGAGAATAATTGTTTTGTGATAATTAATATCTTCAATGTCGGAAACAGTCATCTCATCGTAAATTAACATTAGACATACCAAGAGCGTCGCTTTGTAACGTTAATCATTTACTCGGTTTCGCTTTCGGTTCATTTAAAGGGCCATTCGCCTTACAAAAAATGTCTGAAATAGACAGAAATGATTTATACTCCTTGCTTGCCAAAGGATTGCTGCTGCTTTTATAGATCATCAGTGATTTGACTTGCCTTGACCTGAGTTCATGTATACTGATTAATTATGTTACTTAATTTCTTATATAAGTAGCAGAACTTAATAGCTAAGCGATGACGCAGTCTTAGGTACTTATCAGTGATATAAATGTACAATAATGTTATAGTGGCAGTTTCAGAAGATTGAAACAATATCTTCTTTCGTACATATCACAATATTTTATACACTTAATTACCTGCCATCGAGATTACTCTATAATTGTAGAGAGAACATGACTGTACGTGTAACTTATACTAATAATTATCAGGCAGTATAACCGGTAATTAGGCATAATGCAATGTTAGACTTTCTGACAAAGCGCTGCACTCAAGACACTCCGTCCTTTCGAGTCGATTTTATTTTTGTGTTTTCCGACGCCAATAGACTGACTTAATAAGTCATTATTTCGTCATTATTATATTCGTATTTATTACAAAAACGCGTCCTTTTCTGAAACTTAAATTATTCGTATTTATTACAAAACGCGTCTTTGTTACATAAAATTATTATCACGTATTAGAAATACATGTACAAAAAGAAAAGTTCATTAAATTCACCTTGACTATATTCACAAGAAATAAATATGGTGGAATACTTGTTTTTCATTCAGGTACGTAAAATAACTAGGGTAATTATTTTGTAAGACACAATTATTTCTCATTAACGAACCTTTCCATATAATTTACTGCTTACCAGCACAATCAGCCCCAGTGATGAATACACTCATTAATGTGAGGTACAGCTGACTTCATAATATATTTTTTCAACTTAATCTTGGGCTTCATTTGACCAACAGTTATGCTACATTGCAAATTGGCTGTAACTTTGTGGAGCAAATTGTGAACATTAAGCTTTGTGTAATAATTTGGAAATTTGTATCTCGAGATCTATCATCGATTATGAACTCTGACTATCAGTAATATTTATGTAGGAGCAGTTAATATGATAGAAAAATCGGCCAAGTGCGAGTCCGACGTGCACATAGAGGGTTTCATAACAACGGGAGGTATACGAGCGTGATAACTTAAATAATTGTTAAACTTATGCGAAATGCGAATTGCATATTCATAGTAATAATTTATATTATGGACTTGTATAAGTAAGGACTCTTGTTTATTGTTATATTTTGGTTTATGAAGGTTATTGTTATATATTATTATATTACCTTTAACATAATCGAAATATAGGTACATACTAATCCTGAGAATGATTAGAAGTTTGAGGATTAATAATTATAAAGATTTACACAATGAAAAAAAGTATGATGAAATACTAAAATAGAATTATTTTTTATCATCTTAGATTTTATGCAACATTTTAAATAAGTGTTATATGCTAGGGAAAAGGTTCAATGAACAAATTTATAAAGAAAATTAGAGCTTATTTATGTTGGTCACGCTACTTCCTCCGTTGGCCGCGGTCCAGTCTCCCTCATTGTTGGGCTTCTGGTAATGTAAAACTCATCTATCCGGAGTTACATAAGGCAGAACTGTTTCAGAACAAAGATGGATACAATATGAAGAGCTCGTTCTTCATCATATGATGCGGCATTTGTATTGTTGATGTTTTTGAAGTTTCATACTGAAAGTAAAATGGTTAATGATAGTAAAATAGCGAAAATGGTTAAGCCTAAATATTAACATAGAGATCTTGCCCAAGCATGAAATAAGCTCCAATTCATTCGCAATATAAAAAAGAAAATAACATTTCTATAATACTACCTCGTCTATTTATTTACCTATATTAAATCAATTAAATTGTATATTTCATTTATTATTAGACAAGAAATACTTTCATAGCAATTTTATAGGAATAAGTTCAATTTCTGATAGGTCGGAAAATTTTCATTACGATTAGTATTATCATAATGTAAAAAAGTTTGGTAAAACCAAATGTGCATGCCTTAAGCACTCGTGTCATACGTATGTTATTTAAATTAGATACTCATGATCATAGACTTAATAAAAAGTATAGACGGAGTGCTGTTAACAATGTAATGAAGCCAGCAAAACTACACCCATTCCTGTATATACACGGTCTCACATACACATTTGACAATCAAACTACACCCAGATCATTAGTTTGTGACAGTTCGTCAATGGCGTATGACTTCCAAATAAATAATTGTTTATTACCTGAAAATGCCGAATTGTGTAGTGAAGGGCTGCAAAAATCATTCCTCGAGGAATAAAAAGCAAGAAGGCCTTACATTTCATACGTAAGTAAACATAAAAGTTCATATATTATTAAATCAATTTCAACAATTGTTTGACAGCTTTCAAAACGAAAATGTTGTCACTAGTAAGCACCAAAATAGTCCCCGTTTATGGGGTTAGTTATTAATGTAACGAAACGTAATGTATTGCAATCACTAATCACGTCCATTTACTTATTTCTATTTTTACTTTTAATATTCACCCAATTAATGTAACAGTAAACAAGCTTTTTTTATTTAATCCTCCCTAATAAAACCTTTTTTTAAGGTTTATCCGATATCTGTCCGAAATAAAAAAAATAGAGAGAAGTGGATAGAAGTGATTCGAGTTAACCGAATTGAGCCATCATGGAATCTCACCATCCGCAGCCTAATTTGTTCAACACATTTTGAAAGTGATGATCACTAAGAAAGGACTTTGTCGTGTGGTACGAAATGGATATCCAAAGG
>LUGF01026573.1:0-11113 GCA_001625245.1 Calycopis cecrops | reverse complement strand
CTGAACCGATTTTCATGAAATTTGGCACACACGTAGAGAGTAACTTGCACTAACACATAGGATTTTATCCCGAAAAAATGTTTCTATGGTATGTCATGGGATGATTTTCTATTTTCCACGGGAATAAAATTTACGTGGGTGAAATCGCGGGGCGCAGCTAGTAAATAATAGGTTTGCTTTTTTGTATCCATATATTATTTAAATAGCAATCTAAACTTGTTTCTTCTTTCTACACTTACTCTCATCGTAGAAGGACTCGAGGTTTCGAACGACGCGACGCAGTGAATGGGTTGAAAGAAAATGCTAACGTATGTATTTACTTATCCATTCATCATGTCCATATTGATATATTTGGGGTAATAAGTTTTTACTACACGGCAACTCTCACTAAGCGCACACATGTTTTGCGGTTGTCAAAAAACTGGCTTCATTTGACTGTTGAGAACACCTTCGTGAAGTTAGCCTGCACGAAATTTCAAACTTTACCGATTGTAGCGCTAGGGGGCTCAAATTAAAGCTCTTAATTTGCTTATATTTGCTTAGAAATTATAATAATTTGCTTATAATTACTTTTTAAATTTGCTTACCCATTAAAATTTATTAAAAATTATTTTTTAATAAATTCGTTCCGCCCTCGCGAAGTTAGCCTGTAAACTTTACCGATTGTAGCGCTAGGGGGCTCAAATTAAAGCTCTTAATTTGCTTATATTTGCTTAGCAATTATAATATTTTGCTAATAATTACTTTTTTATTATTAATAGCATGCAATAAGCAAATTATTTTAATTGCTAAGCAAATATAAGCAAATTAAGAGCTTTAATTTGAGCCCCCTAGCGCTATAATCGGTAAAGTTTGAAATTTCGTGCAGGCTAACTTCACGAAGGTGTTGAGAACGCTCCGTCTATACTTTTTATTAAGTCTATGCTCATGATAACATATACGTTTTTCACCAAAAATTGCTTTTTTTATTTTTAATTTTCAAATAGTTTTATGGTAAACTTGAATCTTAAAGAAAATATTTATTAGACATCATAATGTAAAAATAAAAATTAATAAACGTTAGACTAATAAAATTGTGCTGGCAGCTTATATGAATGACGCAATTAAAACTTAACCATAAAGAATGTCTCTTATGCCCGATTTACACGTATTATGCAAGTTGCTACTAAATTATCTGTTTACATGCAATTAAGTAATTAAAATTTAGTTAAAATTTAGTTAACTACTTAACTACTTAATACGTGTAAATCGGGCATTACCATAATGTTTTAAGTGCGCGAACGCGATTTATTCAATTATACACTCTAACGTTGTGAAAATAAAGTCTCAAGTGGCTTTACTCTCAGAGTAAAGCTCACTGTTGACACATTTTTGACGTTTAGTCTGAGAGTAAACGTCACTGTTGAGGGGTTTTATATTTTTTGTATTTGTATACTAGGCTGCCTAAGATGTAAATTTTTTAGTTTCAACAGTATACATTTGATTTTTTACAGTAAAACGAATAATAATTGAGTTATGGTTTTCTAATCAGTTCGTCACAATAGATTTACGGACCTATTGAAATAAAATTTAAATCGATTAGTTATGTTTTTCAAAAGTTATGGTGATTACAGAGAGAATGTTATATGTTTTTCATAGAATTTTTTCTGAAAAATTCATTTTTTTATCTAAATTGTGGGTTGGATTGCTGTTTATTGTTTAGAAAAATGACCATTGATGTTTTCTTTTATTGTGGTATGAAGGCCAACCTACTTTAAGCACTATATTATTATTTATTTAAAATAAAACTCTGAACGAACCCAGTTTTTGATTTTTAGGCGAGAGTAGAGCATACCTACGCTCGCGCTTAAGGCATGCAATACATAACCTCCTACACATATAAAATTGGCAGTAACGAATTAATATCTTAGTTACAATTTCATTAACATTTCGTAAGTATGCTATTGAAGAAAAAATGCTATTCGATTCTTTATACCTTTATTCTTAATAAAAATATTTAATCATCCTCCAATGATGATAATTTCTTAAGAATTTAAAATATTTTTTCGAAGATTTAAGAATATTATAGGTATTGAAAATCGGGCTAATATGAAAATTAATTATGTGATAGGAGATCTATGTTATTGTTATTTGATATATGTATAGGTATTGTATGCATGATTTACACTCATATACCTATCCTTAATATAAATAGGCTGTTTATTAGAATGCACTATTCTTAGAAACTACTGATCTAATTTTAAAAATAATAAAGTAATAGCACATCTGTCAAGACGCTGTGTACCATCGAGCTACGATATATAAGCGGGTTATGCAGGTGAATCCGTAAGGCGCTTCTAGTGTTATAATACTTACTAGAACCGTGGTCGTAATTCACAGCCAGGTAATCCTATAAATTTAAATTGGTTTTGGGTATGCGTTGAACGTGTGTCTCCTGGATAATCACTACACAAACGTCCTTTACGTTAGTGAAGTGGTTATCCATGCGATTAACATACTACCCGACCCGTGCCCACCCCGTTGGGCGCCAATCATGACATAATAGATACTGTTGCTTTATATTAGTGAAATAAGGTCACCGCACACATATCAATTTCGGAAGGGGATCCTAAGCGTATCACCTCGAGCCGTTCATTATTCTTTGTATGAAACTCCATACTGCAACGAACAGTAATAAGAAACGTAACGCGATCGCCTCGCCTCAAAGCTGGCAACCGAACCGCTACCAATGCGCTCACAGCGAGCTGTCAACCAGGCGTCAATCAGGCGTCGCCGCAAGCTTACGGCTCGCCTAACCGCAGCCGCTTTGACGTACAAGCTTTGCCTATACGGTTACGTCCGCTTTCCGAATTGATATGTGTGCGGTGACTAATAATGGTTATAATCGGCCCTGTAATTTTGAAACCTCTGCGATCCAAACAAACCAAAAATCTTTCCTTTTTATTAGTATACATTAGTATAAGTATTACATAGTTTATGAGAGTAAAAGAAGCTTTCAGAACGTTTCTGTGACTACCTACGCCCATATATAGGTATATATAATGATTTCAACGAGACACTGGAAACTCCGAAGCAGCGTGAAATGCAAGAAATAGCTGTTTCTTTTCTGCGGCATCATGTGAGCAAGAGGTCATTCGATTGCAATGTAACATCGCACAAAAAGAGATTTTAGTGTCCACCTTTCATATTAAAATTAACATCAATCTGCAGATTATTATCGTATACAAGCAACTCCACTGAACGGGTTTAATTTGCTGGGAACTCGAAAATACAATGAGAGAGAATTAACGGCTATGTGTGCTAATTAGTTCTGAAACTTCATTTAAAGAAATTGCTATTTCCAAATTGATTATAAATAATTCGAATAATCCTACTAATATTATAAATGCGAAAATTTACATATTTGTTTGTTTGTTACTCCGTCACGAAAACACTGCTAAGAGTAACATGGATTAACTCATAGGATAATTTATTATCCCGAAAAAATGATTGATTTTCTATTTCCCATGGGATCGAAATTTACGCGGGTGAAACCGTGAGGGCGCAGCAGTTAAATTATAGGAAATAATTTATTATAATTCAGTCAGTGTAAATATTAATTAAGTACATAAAAATGTTACTGTTCTAATATATAATTAGGTTCGGGCTTGACTGTCTTGCGCAGGAGTTGACGCCCACTTCATAATGGCCGACGATCTTCATTGCCGCTATTGCTGTTAAGACAAAAGATACGCCGGCGCCATTACGCAGGAGGCGTGGCCAAGCAAGGTCAGGGGCATATCAGATATGGTTAGTCGTGTCCGGCATAGTCTTGGAGATCACATAGGCACGCAGGCCTTGTCCCGCCACCTTGCTGTGGCGGGGACCACGGTAATGTAGCAGCATCTTCGGGGTGAATTGATCGGGTACCCTGGGGGTTCGGGAAGAACCATCTCGTCATATACGTATTGAACTACGATCTAAACTGCTTGACAATCAATGGTCGTCGTCTCAGAGACGTTCTGTCGGACGAATACGAACCAATCACGACGACTGTCAAACCTTTCAGTAAACTCCTTCTCAGCCACGACACCACGGTACACTCGGTGCAGGTACACGCAGACGTCTCCGGGGACGGGTGCGAACAATACACTTTTCCATACACAATTCAATCGAAAGACATTAATAAATAAATATTCTGTATAGTTAGTAAGTGTGATGATGATGATGAAATGCACAAAAGCACTTCAATATACATAGATATGTATATGGCACATCGTGTTGGAAACTCATCTGTTACTAAGAACGGTAGCAGTCATGTTTCGTGTTCCACATTGAATTGTTGACAATGTTACTAGTTAAGATGAATTGACATTTCACTGGAATTTACTAAACTTATATGTGGCTTCAAAGTTGAATACAACTTTATATCTATACTAATGTTATAATGTTGGAGAGTTTCTTTGGTGGAACGCGCGGAACTTTGGAACTACATAATACTATAGCCCAATTATCGAGGAATGATATGTACCATTCGACTACGACAAATAGTCTACGTAACGCAAGTAAATCCACGGAGCGCTGCTAGTTTTATATAATTCCTGTAGTATAGTTCTTTGTAATTTTTTTGAAATCAAACCATAAATCCAATTTGTAATAAGAAAAGAGAAGGTAGGAAATATCACAAGCATATCGCTTGTTATTTGCTTGATCGATTTTGAAACTTAGACAAAACATCAAAAAAATTAAATAATAAGTCTGATAGTTCAGAAAACGAAGGACCAACTTACATACTCTTTCCTATTTATGTGTAAGATAGTAATTTGCAAAAAACTTATAATATGAAATCTATCAAACTATGTATTTTCACGAGTCACATTTTTCAGATATAAATGAATAATTGCTCAGTACAATTTAATTAGCACAAGTTTGTATATACCTGACGATAGGTATATTTTATTTATGTTCATATATAGACATGTAAATTTCCGATATCATATTATAATTCGAGAATTCTGTAATTAATTTTCCGTTCATAATTAATAACATAATCTGAACATCGATATCCTGTGATCAGCTTATATTGATGTCTATTATGTTTACCATTATTGTGTACGCTAAATTAAGCGTAAGTATAGTTATTGTTTATCTCTATATTATATACAAGGTTGATAAAAGCGAGAAGCGTTTTCCTAACAAAATACTCATAACAAGTTTTCTATTCTTCAGAGTCTATTAATTATAAGGTCATATATCGTCATAAATACGACAGGTGATGTTCGAATTGATCAATTTATTTGATTTAGTGAATTATTAAGTTTAATTTTATTTCAATTACCATCTCGCTTTGTATTTACTAAAATTGTTTTCCATACAGGATCTAAAGCTGATCAGACAGTTTCAGCACTAAAACAAAATAGTATCGTAACATTATGTCATAGCAATAATTAGACTCGGAATTTCTTATCACACTGGGGTAACAAGAAATTCGGAGGCCAATACTGTCTCACATCATTAGTTAGTTTAATCTATTCGCTATGTCAAATGGAAAGGTGAAATCAACTGGTACAACTTTCTTTGGCTAATACTAATTAGTTCATTACCCACACAACTCGTTAAAATAATTAATAACTCGACCTAGTAGAGATCATTTTATGTAAGCTAACGAGTCAAATAGTTTATTTTTGAACTTTGGGTCTTAAGTTTGCTTTGGCGAAATATTAGGACAGATGTGCATAGTAGTTGTGCAGAGGGTCAGGGTTGAGCCGCAGGGAATCAAAAGTATCCACGACACAACCAGTTGAGCAGAGTAGTTGTGCCTTGGGTCCGGAAGGGAATGAATAAATGTATATAGATTTTAAGCATAACTTAAATAAATTCTCAAGACGATTAATTCGGGGGCACAGCAGTGCCCCCGCCAAGTCAAGCGCGAAGCCAACAATGCCGTACCTTCCTTTACTAGGAACATTTCGCCGCATTTTGAGACCTCTTTTTGAAAACCTCTGTATAAGACCAGAAGACAAAAATTTTGTCATCTAGTAAGCTCTATAATCATATACTTAAAATCAATAATTTTAAATCTGTAGGTCTTTTAGTTCCGAAGTTAAGCGAAAGCAAAGTTTCGCATTTATGTTACTCACTGCATGATCATCATTATAGAACTAGTTCTTTCCATAAACTCAGAGAGCTGAAATTTGGTACAAAGTTAGGGTTTAATGACCACATAAAGGGAGATCTGTAAAAACTAGGATAATCAAAAAAAAAAGGTCGTGCGTGCGTGTGTGTATATACGTGCGAGTGTGTGCATAAGTGCGTATGTGTGAGTGTGCGTGTGCATATGTAGATGACCAAAATATCTTGTGGGCACTCAAAGGGATTTAATTCTTGAATATCATGATTAGTTAACGAATTTGCTAATAGTTATACTATATGTGCGAATATGCACACATATGTGTTATATACGTTATTACAAAAAGAATATGTGTTATATACGTTATTACAAAAAGAAGTGAAATCCCACCCAAATTTGGTAGATAATTATCAATCAGAGCTATTTTTATAGCAATTTGATAACGAAAGATCGTTATTAAATTGCTAAAAATAGCTCTGCTAAGACACTCATTAGTATTGAAACTGCCAGTTGACAATTTGCTACTAGCGACTATTAAAACTTTGACCTCTGATATTCTTATAATTACGTTTTACCTACCTAAATTACATTTAATGGTCTATAAAGTAATAAAACAGCACGTTCACTAACTTGTCTGTATTTAAAACGAAGATAGGTAGTAGTTAGTATTTGTATTATCCCGTTTTGTATAACCTAATAATAGTAGTCTAAAAAGTTAAATCCTAACTAAGTTTATATTAAAGAAAGTTTTACATTGTAACAATATCTCAACAAGAATCACGTGCGCTTGATTGAGATATTATTCTTGTACTTTCAAAAAAGGATTGAGTTTTTAATAAAATTGTATATGATTTTAACTTTTCTTATTTTATCGCAGACTGTCTTTTAAAATACACTGCTAATGGTAACTAAATTATGCAATTGTCTTTCGAAACGTTTAGATAGAGGCATATATTTTTGTCACTTTTTTGATCTTAGAATCTTTAACGCTCTTTCCAAGCACAGTTATCTTTATATCTTCATGGTTATAGTTGTTAAATCAAAACTTACCCGCACTAGTACCTGATATGTAGTAGCCATATTATTTGAGATCTTATTTATAAACATCAGTAAGTTATTGTCCATCTCGTGAGAAGAACCCAAGACGTGTTGAACTAAAATGATTTTCGAAAACAAAACATTTTAATCAGAGCCTTCTTACTCAAGGCCTGGTTCCACTGTTAATTAATAGTCAAGTATTCGATACTTTACATTAAACTACAGAATTGCTTCATATTAATAAACTCCAACACAATTCCAACCCGAAACTATGAAACCAAAATTCGTTATTCATTTCACGCATATGTTCCTAAAAGGCAAATCTTGACTTTAATTGACACCTATGAAACGGATCCAAAGACGTATATCTACAATTTAAATTGTACAACAGTAATAAAAAAATAAATCACTCCTCTTTGAAATACAAAGTCGATGTGCTTCAGCGTAAGCCGCAAGTCTTAACTGTTTTAATTTTAAAGTTGAAAAAGCGAAATAGCCTGTTCTGGAAAGATTTAGTTTCATTTCCGACAAAACGTGCACACAACGAGCACCTAAATGGAAGTTCTTTGCCATAAATAAAAGTTTTACACGCGCATTTAACATTCCCGACTTCACTCTTTTTTGTGGCAGCCATGATCGTGAAAACTCATGTGTAAATCATGTAAAAACTCATGTAAAAATACCAAATTCTGATGTAGTATAAACTATTTAAATTATTTAGGTATATTATATTATTCTTCCTATATGGTATATATTACAAAAACTACTTTCTATTTAGAGGGACTGGCGTAGTGCTGACTTGAGACTTGAGACTGCTCAGGTCAGGGATATTTATGTATGAATTATATTTTGTATTTATATTTAAAAATAGTCACACTAATAAGAGATTTTATGCAAATACTACAGCATTAATCAGTCGTCCTTCGTCATTTAATAACAGAAGTCTTTAAGGTACATTAGTGCGTGGTGAACTTAATTCATATCCCAAAAAAATATTAATAATAATTATATTTATAATATTTTAATAGTCGCCAGTCAGTCATCGCTGCGGTGCAGTAGAGTTAGGTGAAATTTTTTACTTATTGTAATAAAAACCTAATAGTTTTGCATTAAAAATACAATAACTTTTTAGAGCTTAATTTTATGATATACCTAGTTAACGTATGTAGAGACACGCGGGAATGACCAAAAACAAAACATAACGTTCGTAGTAGATAAGAAGTAAGTGTAAAAACTCAAAATCAACGCACTTGTAGTTTTAATCACTTGATTGATGACTATATCTATATCTATACATATAATAAAATCGTAAGAAAGTCAAAACTGTACATAGAATATTTTTTTAAAAATACTTGGGGCGTGATCTACAAGCGATATCGAGATCAAAAATATAGTTTTTAGAATTTTTGTCCGTTTGTATGTCCAGGCTAAACTCAAAAAGTACTGCATGGATTTACTTTTAATTTTCATGAATATTACTAACAGGTCAGGTAAACATAAAGGCTACATATTATTGTCTCGATATTTCCACGGGATGGGAACTTATGCGGGTGAATCCGCTGGGCGCGGCTAGTAATAAATAATTAAGATATGGGGCTCTGGGATCTTGTATGAGAAGGAATGAGACCGTATCTCTTTTCCCTTTCACACTAAAGTTTAAATAACTGGTTAATTTAGAATCACAAGAACAAACTATAAAGAGACAAAAAGCACGAGCTAGATTTACGTTGTTTGCTTGTAGCAGTATATTAGTGTGAGCGGGCAGATTATACAGCGGAAAACTGAATAGTTTTGAGCCTCATTTGCATTTGCAAGGCGCAGCATAATATATAAGTCAATACATGCTCTATTCGGGTACATAACATTACTGTAATATATTAACATGACGCTTCTTTATTATACTCTATAAGAACGTATATCATAAAAAGGAATGTTTACAAACTACAGTGAACGTGACAGAAAAAATAAAAATAAATAATATCTGTGGAATTACACTACGTTAGTCCAACCCATTTTTTTTTTGGTAACGCAGGGGAACGTCTTTACGTATGCTAACCAGGAGCTCGGACGGCTCAACGAGGTACAATTTCGGGCGCGGCTATTGGTCCCATCAATTAAAAACATCTGCTAATTCAGAGGGGCGGGAGGAGGACCTCCGTAATTGGCTGGTTCCATCCGCTGGGCGACGGGCCAACCATTAAACGACCGCAGAGGACAGGCAGGACGGCAACGACACACCGCATCTCCTCTTCCTCTGCGGCCCCACCGCCAACGCATCTGACGGTGCGTCCCCGTTCAGTCGCGGGAGACGGGGTGCTCGGCAACGACATACCTATACACCTCTCCTCCCGCCACCCCTCCTCCGTGCTTCCAGAGCGGCCCTGGGGAAGCCCACCCAGAGCGTCCCCTCCTGGGATCCTTCTTGGCTTCACCTTGGTGGCTCAAGCCACGGTTACTTAGCCCCCTCACCACAACAAACTGGAGGAGATCCGTCGAGGGGGACGTTCGTCTAGCCCTGTACTCAGTACCGTAATGATTTGTTACGGGTGTACTAGACAACGGAAACATTTTTAATATGTTTTTATACATTAAAAAATCGGGTGGAACTTCTCCGGTCATGCTGGACCAGTTCGCCTGTAAAGCAGTAAGGCAATGCCTCTTACAAAAGGCAAAAGGGACAAATAGTCCCCGGTGTAAAGTCATCTAAGAGTTATTGTATTTGATTGCAGCTGAAACCTGAGAAAAATTAGGTCAAGGTTCTTATGTTGAAATTTCAGCGCACTACATTGCATTCAAATGGATATTTCATGTTAATTTTGGTTTACTTGGACTGCAGTTTTCGTGAACCGTTGTCTCTATTTTACAGCGTAGTGTACATATATTATGACAAAATTGTTATAAGTCCTTATTAACATAAATAATAGTTTTTGTAAATAGTGATTAAACAGAAATAAATGTTATATTACATTTTTATAATTAATAAATAATAAGACTCTTGTTATACAGGCTATAAAATTGTAATGAAAATTATTCTGCCGGAAGCTTTACATAAAATTAACTCTCATCTCATAATTTATCGTTTAATTTTAAGCTTTCATCATAAATTTAATATTAACCTTACACAACACCTTGTTGTTTTTCTTTTATTTTTCTATGCAAAAGGCCAGAAGAATGGTGTAAGAATTTTATGAGAAGTGATTCACACCACCCATGAAATTTTCACTGCCCAACCCCATGTGCCCCAAAGTAACATATAGGCAGAAGAAGCCAAGTCAAGCCTATGTGGCGGCAATGTAATTAGTCAATGTTGTGTCAATCTTGCTCTTTGCCGTGTGATGTACATCACAACACATTGTTTCTTTGTCAATCTTTTTTTAAACGGTGATATTATACCTGAATATATCGTACGTAAGTACATAGCGAAGCCTTACTCGAGAAAATGTAAGAATCCTTTCTCTTTCAATCTTTTTAGTTTACGGCTATTATTCTTTGTATGTGACAAAGGAGGATAAATTTATTCTACGAAAAGCAATTTTACAGAATATTTACATATATATTGTGTTTGTAAACTTTTATATACGAACACTTTAATTTTCTTTCCTCCAACTACAAACATCTTCGTAGTCTAACTTCAACATCATCGTCAGCGACTTTGCAAAGGGCATCTGGCAGAGGTCTCTTGAAATAAGACGATGATCTCCTTCAAGTATTTAATTTTTAATAATAATAATAATTTTATTTTTATTATTATTTATTCTTTATGTACATAAAATTTATTACATACGACTTAATCTAATATAGGAGAAGTACACCGATGAGCTTATCTCTATAAGAGATCTCTGCCAGCCAACCGACACAATTTATACAGAGAATTAAATGCGGTTGTACTAGGTACACAATAGAAATAAAAAAAAACAAAAAAAAACAATCATATAAATACTAAGTGCTTGTAATAATTATAAATTA
>LUGF01026552.1:0-11504 GCA_001625245.1 Calycopis cecrops | reverse complement strand
CCAACCAATTTGATCTTAGGGCGACCTCTGAAAACGTTTCCCCGCAACTTTTAAAATCAATACCTACGTATAGATAGTATAGTATATTAAACCCTTTTATTTTAATTTTAAGGCCCGATTTCACCAGTCCCGACCAGTACTAATTACTATGAAACATTTAATTTTGCATAGCAATTACCACTACCCGGGACTGGTGAAACCGGGCCTTAATTTGTACTTTACCTTATAATTACGCACGCAATACTTTCAGGTCAGGCTGATGGCACAAACACTAGTTTCAGTACAAACTACAAAGTATTGTATGCTTAACCGTAATAAAGGATGAACGTGAAATAAAAAACAATTTATTTCTTATTTTTATTGTGCATAAGCGTGCTAAAATACATTTGAGCTTTATTTTTAGTTCCATCCTCTCCTTCATACTTTAATTTTCCACATAAAATCCGATTAATAGATCTACACCAACTGTATAAAATTACATTTACAGATATGTCTTCAAAATAACTTTTTAATGCATTTTTATGCCTAAGGCACCTAAATACATTGAAGTTTACTAGTATAATTGTAAGTAAATTTATGTGTCCAATATCACTAAACTTAACTAATCGCGTCCAAATTATCGCAAAAAACACAAACAGGTTGCCGGCTTATCTAGCGGAGCCAAGCTCAACGATAGATAAGCAAAGCCACTAGAACTTGTTTTTAGCAAAACGATATTTTTCACGCAATTACGGAGGAGTAGCTAATCAACTCAACGAAAAAGCAGTGCAGATTAACATAAAATGCATAACGGTCGCACGCGCAACGTTACGGCCATTTGCGATTTGCATTATGTGTTCTGCAATGTCAGTTGCCAGTTGTAAAATTGACTTTAAAACTGTCGATCAAACTTTTATAAATTAAACTATTTTTATTTAGATGTTCTTAGAAAAACACTAGTAATTTTCTGAATGCATGTAAAAATATAATTATAATTTAAACGGAATAATTATTTTTTTCGATTTCGGCTGAATGCCAACGCCATCTAGTTTGTTTAATACATATTATTTTTGGAAATTTTGGGGTGCACCGTTCAGAGATAGCGTTAAAAATTGATTTATCTTCCGTCTTCCAAGTTACCACCCCCTGACACTGTCTCCCCCCTGCATCACGTTCGCGCGCTGTCAGCACCAGCATGCGCAAACGTTTTGCCAGGGGGGGGACAGTTAAGAACAAAGGCGACTTTTATAATAGAACAGGCGCCATCTACACCTTGGCGCGGAAAACTATTAGTTCTTATGCACACTGGTAGATGTCTCTGTACTCGCAAATTAACAAGATATTTGAAAATCATTCATTCATTATTAACTATTAATAATTTCATGTATATGAAATTCTAGAAAATAATTGAAACATATTTGAAGGGATTTTTACAAAAACTACGTAACTAACATTTTTAACGATTTTTTTCTAATGATGGAAATATAATCTACAGAAAAAATTACACCAAACAGTTAAAATCGATTTTACAAAAACAGCTTATTTCGCACAGAATCAAAGGGTAAAAAAAAGTATATTTTGCAAAAAGTACTTAATTGCGTGCGTTTTTTACAAAAACGGCGTATCTGAACGCAGATATGTGGTTTTTGTGAAAAATGTCATTGCTACAGAGTACTTTGCATTATATAGTAGGTATACGGGTCATTGCTGTTAAAAATGTCGGATTACTCTCAATGTGAGGAATTTTCTAATTCACTTTTAATTAAAAAGAAAACGCATAGAAAAGAAGGAAACTGTTATAAAAACCGGCCAAGTGCAAGTCGGACTCGCACACCGAGGGTTCCGTAGGAACGGGAGGTATGAGCAAAAGTAATAGACGTTGAGAAAATTACACTTCCTTGCGACAAACTTATATATGCGGGTGCTTGCATACATTTAGAAAGAAACGAACTACATGCATAAGTTGGTAATGATTTTTCCAGTGATATAAATTTTATTTACCAATTTTTAGATTTATTCCTATATGTATACTATAAGGTCTTACTTCTTGCCAAATTTCAGAATTCTAGCTCAACGGGAAGTACCCTATAGGTTTTCGAAAAAGTGCGTTTTCATACAAAATTTGTGCATAAATGGCTATAACTTTTTATTGCGTTAACTTAGAAGTGTGATTTTTTCAAGGCATCAAGACGTAACTGACCTCCGTATTTGACAAAGATTTCAGCTTAATCCCTTCAAGCGTTTTAGAGAAAAAGGTCTTGACAGACGTACAGACGGACAACAAAGCGATCCTATAAGGGTTCCGTTTTTTCTCTTTGAGATACGGAACCCTAAAAATAAGAAAGTAAAGGGTGAGGAACACGTTAATCCTAAAAATAAACCGGTAGCAGCTCGGAAAATCTTCAGAGATTGAAACATTATTTGAGTGAACCCTACAAAAAGATTATTTATGATGAATTATGTGAAATAACAGAGGAAGGAGAAGATATTGATATTGATGTCACACTGCATGCTTGCATGCAGCCGAATTGGACCGGCACGACCGGGGAGGTACCTCTCGCTTACACGAGACCGGCGTGAGCTCACAGCTGTGCTGTCGCGTTTCGTGCGGTGTGTAAGTAGCTGGTGGCCCATAGAGGTGGGACGGGAAAGGAGGGCAGCGCATCTGTAAAGTCTCTATGCAGATGTCTATGGGCGTCGGTAGTCATGAAAATGGCTACAACTGCTCGTTTGCCCCCTTATAGATACCATAAAAAAAATGATAAGGAATAATTACCTTCTCCACTTACATCTTGTAAGTGGAGAAGGTAAAGGTTATGTTAATGTATGATGATTGATAATAAACTAGTTACTTGATTCAAATATGTTTTTTGTTTAATTTTCTAAACTTTTACTATTTTTTTTACAAAATTAACATAAGTGCATTTTTTTTACAAAAATGACAGAGGTGCATTTTTTTTATCCTTTTTCTCCATAATGGTAGGTTTAAATAGTAAAAATTGATATGTTAACAATCAAACACATCATATTGAATAAATGATCAAAAGTTTTAAATTATGTAATGAAAAATGTGGATTGGGGATAGTTTTCTTTATTTCCTGTAAAATTATTTCTAAAAAGTTGTGTTGTTTTTGTAAAAATCCCTTCATTTGATGAAAGTTATCGGTTTATCGATTTTAAAAATTCTTAGCAATCTAAGGTATTAGCAATATCAGTAATGGCAACCATGCCACGGAAATATAGTGACATACTCTGGCAACATTTTAAATTACACAAATATGGTTGCCGAAGCTTGCGTCTGCGCTCGTATGTTTTGTGTGTCCATTTTGTGTTAAAATATTAGTAATTCTTCAGTGTTTAAGTTTCTATAACAGACATCGAGTTGAGTTTCTCCTCCGTCCTGTTGTTGATTTTCAACACCCGGAACTTAATTTTTGTCGCTACGTTCAATGTTATTTACATAGTGATATTTTGCGAAAAGACGCTATTTTGTGTTGTTTGTATCTTTATACAATAGAATATAAGAAAATTAAAAAAAATTAAAAAGATTGTCTGATTTATTTCATAAACCTGTATCTATAGTTATTTGTTGTAATTTGCGATAATTCTGTTAATTTTCTGTAATAGTTTTCGTAATAATATATATTATATTTACTGAGAAAAATTTTAATTATGCCGGTTATGTTATTTTGCTCTCGGAAACTTGATATATAATATAACATTAGTTACAAATTATTTTCCGAGTGCCTCCGGCTTGTATTTGGGTGGTTTTTTGCATATTATAATAGCTTTGTTCACATCATAATGTGTTCAACTCACGAAATCACAAATAAGTAAATATTATTAATATATATATTATATATAACTAAACTAGAAACGCTTTTTGATCAAAATTGAATTTAAGACGTGAACACTGCTATTATGTATTTCTATTATGAATTAATATTTCTATTATGTTATTTATTATCGCATAAATCGCTGCTTTGGAAGAATACTGCTGTAACTCAAAATGAGTGTATTTTCTCAGTACAGCATACTTCATATACCTATAGTAATTAAAAAAAAAACTTCTAACTGCTGTACTGAGAAATTCACTCATTTTGAGTTACAATAGTATTCTTCTAAAGCAGCAAAAGTTTAGAGAATATAGTAACCTATATATATATATATATATATATATATATCTATATTTATGAATTTTAGTTCCCACGCCAAAATGCAGGTGGCGTCGATCAAATCGAGATTCTTAAAAACCACACGAGGGGGCTCTCTTTCCCATATTATATTAATATACTCTTTGCGCTTTGCTATTTTAGTGTGTTTAAGTGCATACATCGAAATAGAAAACTCATTTCGATGAGTGCATATCTTAAGGTTTTGAGCTCAAAACATTAATAATAGCTATAACAATAAATACGTGTAAATTCGTGACGTAAGTGTTCTGCTCAAGAAAGTTCGGTTCATCGAGGTCGCGTCCCGCCATCTCAACAAGACGCTAACAAGTCAATCCAGGTTAGTGCCAGCCATCCTACACCCTGAATTACCCCAAATTTTTTCTTCCACTCTCTCCGCTCACATTGATTTCCCCGCGAAATCACACTATCTATCTTTTCTCTTTTTAATATACAGGGTTAGTTTTTGGTCACCGGCCATATTTTAAAATAAGAAAATAAACATCATTTCAAGGGTGTGTTTTAATTTTATCGTCGTATTTGTAATATTTTGTTACATAAACATCTATTTGAAACGGTCCGTAAAGATACCCGCGCGCGTTAGCACCCGAAGAGTGTGTTGACCTCAACAGCAGATTGTGTTTCGTACGGGACAAAAATATTTTTTATATTATTTTTCTTATTTGTTTTATTTCATAAATCGAATGTATTATCGATTCTGAACTAAATTTGAAAATTTGGCCGGTGACCAAAAACTAACCCTGTATAGTGGACAAAGTTACATCAGTTAAACTTATAACATTTGAATAAACGTAACCTATAATATATAAATGCATTTTATTTTATTTCTTTATTTCCATACACAAGTCACATTACACATTATATTCAGCTAAATCAATGTTGTATTCTCTGACTACGGTTGCAAATATGTGTTCTTTAAACGAGATTATAACATAACTTATATTGAATAACAATGAACAATAAAATAACAATGAGTATTAAAGAAAAATAAAATAAATTAAAATATCAGAATAAATCATAAATATTAAAGCAATGAGCAAAATTATTAGTTGAGATCAGTGACTTAAAATTTGGCTTAAAACTAATCGCAAATCGCAATAATAAAAATAATTAAATAAAATTACAAGATTATTTTAATTATTTAAAATTATATAAAATTAAATTAACAATAAATAAATAAAATTGCACGATTATTTATTTAATTAAAATTAAATTAAAGATAATTAAATTAAATTGTACGATTTATTAATTAATTAAATTTATACTAAATGAAATTATTAAACAAGAATATACTTCAGTAAGAAGATAAATAATGTCAGAAATTTTCCATAGTTACAATTTTTATTTTATTTAATTTACGAAGGAATATTGGCCGACTTTTATTTTTTAATAAATACATGATGTGATAAATAAATAATCGTCATTGCACAGTAAACAATGCGTACACAGAGGAAACTATTTCTTTTAACTATTTCTATTCTAACTTACTATTTCTATTCTCTGTCTACGAAACAATGTCTTTAAAATCTAATGTTTAAACTATATGGGTATATTTGATGAAAACATAAACTTAAATATTTGTATTATTACTACAAGTAGTAGTATTCAAGTACAAGCTTTACTTTGGAACCAATCGATTTGGAATATATGGTAGCATTCTAAAGTAATAACATTGAATTATTGCGATAAAGTAAAAAGTAGAAGACGAATGTATTTGTTTATACGTTTGACATTCTTGACAACAGACGTCAGACAACTGACAGTTCGATGACCTGATTCGATAGTTCATAACTACAATGTGGTATTAAATATTTATGAATTGAATTGTTAATGTTTAAATACAATATTAAAATATAAAAATTACTGTTCGAATGTCTATCAATTAAATCTACATTTATAAAGTGCTTGTTATTATTTTTTGAATGCGTTGTGGTCGCGGATCAAAATGTATTAATTTTGTTTTTAAATACCTACATATGAGTTTTAACAGGGCAAAATTAAATAATAACATAGCTTTAAAAATGAATAAGGGCACATGCTTATTATGTTTTACTGCAAATGTTAAAACCTTTAATATAAAAGAAACATCTTTACACCATGTGTATGAAGAAATAACATACTCTAAGGTAAGTTCTGTATATTTTTAATATTCATATTATATAATATATTGTTGTCAGATCGTATAAATAGCCGTATTACCTTACAGCTAGGTGTTTTCATAAAACTAGGCCTTTTTGTATTGTGACCATCAACTTCTTCCATATTAAAAGGTGACCATGTACTTACAAATTTTTTTGAGCCCAGAATTTAAAAGAAGCCTACTGTAACATAATTTAATGCTGTGGTGTCGTTTCCGCCAGAACGCGGAATGGTCAGCACACCCCTAGAGGTAGGGTAGAATGAATGCAGTTAGTACCTGTTTGACTGCGAATCAATCATCGCATGCACACATCATACATTTTAGTCTCCTGCGCATGGAATGTTATGCTCGTGTTTTTACCTATCGTAACCATAAGTGCTTGTGCCCATTGCTGTGCTCAATATTATAAATAACAATATAAACAATATAAGTGCTTGTGCAAATACTTCTGCTTTTCATCGTGTGGCGTGTCCGCGAGGTGTGTTCCTGCACAAAGGTGAGTCCGTCAGTTTTCCCATCCCAGATCCTAACCACCAACATCTCACTTCCTTCCGGCCCATCTGAGCGACGTTTGCCATGAGGCGACGTCAGGTGTTAATGCTCAAGTGCTTTAAATATTATTAACCAGCCATATTGATGCACATAGCAATATTATATTTTTGCACCAAAATTATTTTATAGTATTCTGTAGAATCCCAGAATCTATTTGTAGAACTAATTTGAGTGGGAGTTGCGAACCCGTGCAAGTATGATGTTAAAGCCTGTGTTCTTGATCTGTTAAATAAAACTAAAGTTAAAACTAAGTGATCACCTTAGAACTATATATAAACGACGCGCAATTTTCTTACGTAAAAAACTGTTTAGTAAGTGAAAGTGGCAATCATCGTGTGTGCTTGTAATTTTATATTAAAACTTTTGTTTCAATGGTGGATTGTGGAATAAAAAATAAAACCTCTTCTATAGAAGTACGAAATCTGCCGGTAACAAAAGAAGAATGTTGGCTTAGTAAATAACAAATTGCACCCCCTATGCAGGGCTATCAATCACAAAAAATCAAAATGATGGAATTGTAATTTACTCAAAAAATAATCTTAACTTAAAAGTAATTGAACCAGAATTCCGTGAATCAAGCTGTTTGATCTGTAAATTAAATGATGATATTGCAATCGTTGCCCTATATAGATCACCTTCTTATCAAAATATTAATCCGTTTTTAGAGAGCCTTGAGACTATTTTCATCTATTGCAAATTTCTGTCAAATAGTCGTGGTCAGAGATGTTAATATTGATTTCAAAATTAACAATAAGGACAGCCGCTCACAAGAATACCTAAATTTTGCTGCGTCACACTGACTGATGCCAGCACATATGTGTTCCACACGTAAAAATAACTGCTTAGATCATATTTTTTTTTAAAGTTAGCTTTCCACTACTACTCTTGTTGTAGAAACACATCACAGACCATGAACCAGTAATCTTGAGTGTAAATTTGAGTAACTACTCAAAAGTTCATCCCATACATACTAAAGTCGACTATATCTCCATTATGGAGAATATCGAAAAACTTGATTTTTCGAATGTATTACGCTCGGGCGATGTAAATGAAGCAACAAGCCTTCTAACTACAATTTTGTCTGATGTTTTTATTAAACATACGCGCACGAAGAAAGTATCATGTAAGTAGCTACACATTAATCCCAATCCTTGTGTCCAAAATGTATGCTGTAGGAATTCGTGGCCATGCACACAATCTTATTAAAAGCTACCTTGAGGACCGTTTCCAGTCTGTCAAGATTGATAAAACTGTTAGTAGGAAGGCCAAATTAGAATACGGAGTCCCTCAAGGAAGCATTCTTGGCTCTACATTGTTTCTTCTCTGTATTAACGAGATGTGCTTCCTTCCCCTAAAAAACTGTTCTATTCTGGTTTTGGCTGATGATACAGTTCTACTAGGGAATGGAAGTGACTGGTTCCTTTCTCAATTTCTCGGAGAACTCTACTAGGAGTGAGCGTCGCGTCGACGAACCTTAACCATAGACCGTTTGTTGGTCCGCGACGTCGCAACCGCTTTTTAGTCTCAGTCAAAGCAGTTAACGTCCACAACTGGTTGCGGGATTCAAATTAATAATGATCCGTATCAATAAACAATTAGGGTTGAAAATGCATCGTTGCAACTACTTTATGTTGTCGTTTCTTTCGCACGCAACTAAATTTCAAACCTTCTGAATAGGCGCATAAGGCCGAATATGCAATGTCGCAACTGCTTTGTAAGGCTTCGAGAAAATAACTGGATTTTAGTCCGCGACGCCGCAACGTCGACGTCCCAGTCAATGAAGTCTTCGTTTCGTTTCGTTCGTTCTACAAGTGCTCTCCGGTTGCGGCCGTTGCGGGCATTCAAATTAATTTTGATCCGTATTTTTAAACAAATAGGGTTGAAATTGCATCGTTGGAACTAGTTTATGTTTTCGTTTCGCTCGCCTAAAAAATACCTCAAACCTTTTGCTTAGACTAATAAGGCCGAAAATGCAATGTCGCAACTACTTTCAACTTCAGTATCAAATCAATCAGTTTGTTCCGTCGACGTCGATCGACTTGAAGCGAAATGAAGTGGTTGTGGTTGCACTAATTTGGTTAAACGCGAATTTGTACTCAAAGAATATTGAAATAGATGCCACCGTCTAGTGGAAGCAGTTGCGACGTGGACCGTTTCGTCAACTGGTTTTTGTTCAAGAAAAAACGGTTGCGTCTCGTCGACAAGAAATTCGTCGACGACCCACACCTAAACTCTACCTAAAACCGTATTTGAAATAAGAGCCCACATGTGCCCCAACTCAGTTTCTCCCTGTTCTTGTGCTACTATAGGGTGTTTGAGAAATTTTGATTTTTTTTTATTTCATACTTTATGACTTGTTAAACACGTTACATAAATATTTCCAGAAAATAAGCAGTATTAACAACATAAAATAATGTTAAAGTTTGAGATATTACACTCGCGCCTAAAACAGTGCAAACCGTCATGGCGGCGCAATATGATTAGATTGACGTCAAACGCAAGTGACAAAAGTGTAAACACTTGGCAGTTCGACTAGAGTTTACTTGCCAGTGACGTCATCTGAGTTTCAACTGATCACAAAACGTTTTTGACATTGACAAATAATTATTGTAAATTTTATTTCGCAAATTTTACACTAAATATGACTTTTTTTGTATAAAATCGACATGTATACGGTTTATTATTATCTTATTTAATATGATGACTATAATTCGTAGTATACTTTTGATAGTGTCAAATAGCCTATTGCAGTTGCTCACAGTGTCAGATATTTAGGGATTGAAATTGACAAATTCTTGAGCTGGCAGACACAAGTAAATAGCTTGATAACTCGTTTGAGTAAGCTCACAAGTATCTTTTATAGGGTTAGATTTGCCGCCGATAAAAATACGCTCAAAATGGTGTATTTAACACTATGCCAGTCCATTTTAAGATGTTGCATAACATGTTGGGGTGGAGTTAACAAATCGTATCTTATAAAGCTTGAAAGGGTTCAGAGGACTGTTTTGAAAGTTATCTCCCTTATGCCATTTCGGTATCCGACTTAACAGTTATATTCAGATTGGGGGTAGATGAGCTACCACACACTCCTAAAAAACATGACAGCCCCCCACCATTCACAGAAAACCGTCGTCACCTTATCGTCTTTCCAGCTGAAAAGCATCATACATTATTCGCCCACAAACAATATTATTTTATAAGCTCCAGTTCATATAATAAAGTAAATAAAGTGTTAGTAATTCAGAAACTAAATAAAACACAATGTAAAAGAATATTGAAAGAGTGGTTACTAATGCTAGACTATGCTGAAACAGAAAAGCTTTTAACTTAAAAAAAAATAATTCTTTATCCCCATAAATATTATTAAAATAAATATAAACATACATCCAAATATTTACTTAATAGAAATCTGGTACACTGCCCTTAAGTAGTACTTAGTACTGATCCCAAGAGCATGATCTCGTAGGGCTTGAATGCCAAATGCAAATACATAGTCACATATTATGACGGTTATATTTCACACACACATGGAAACACATACATACACACACACACACACACACACATACACGTACACACTTAGCTTTTTACATGTTTGTTTTGTTACATGGGCTATGTTTAATTCATTTAAGCTTATAAGTTATAAGTATACCTAAGTTTCATAAGCCACTGGCTTATTGTAAGACCTAAAAATGATATTATTTTGTATAAACATTAGCTAACAAGCAGATGTATGCACGCTAAAATCAATCTCCCAAGATACAGCTTTTGCTTAGTTTGGGAGATACAGAAAAATTAGATAATACACAAACTGTCGCCTGTTCGCTTTGTTCATTAAATTAAGCTTAAGACAAAATATATTAGGCTGTTTCTTAATAAAGATTATTATTATTATTGCCACTTTACTTGTTTGGAACTATAATCTGAAAATAAAAATGGATTATTGCCCACTCTAATACTTTATGACTAGCTGTATTGAATAAAGTATATCGCCGAACACATTCTGACGTACATTAACTCATCTGTATTCAGTTTGGCTAAATGTTGACCTGCCACAATACAAAAGGGCCTTGTTTATGACAACAGCTAGCTGTATCGTAATATGGTGATTAATACAACCTGACTGACGACATATACATTTTTCTTTTCAGGAAACCAGGGTCTTATTAATGGTGAAACTGATCACTTTAAAATACAACACTTCATAATAATAATTGCTAATTTGCTTTATGTAATAGTTAAAACAAATTACAAATTCTTCTTGGAATCCGCTGTCTCTATTTTTGTTGTAATATTTTTAGTTGTTTCTGGATTAGGACCTAAACCTTTTAGTTCTTTGTTAAGTGATGATTTACTGAATATAGTTATATTCACAGGCACACACACAAAACTATCCAAACATATTGTGTTGGATTTGTCATGCAAGATTGCAGCAATGTTACAATTTGATTAATCAGACTCGAAACATTCAGATGGGCTTCAGAGATGACAATCTTCAGGTGAATAAAATTGATATGCATATGATTCCAATAATGATGTTTTTTTATACGTTAATTCCTGTAGATGTCAAATTTTTTTATTTAATTTTGAAAATAATTATTGAAATGTTCAAAATTTGTGCAGGAATATTAAATTAGGTG
>LUGF01026527.1:8839-49693 GCA_001625245.1 Calycopis cecrops | reverse complement strand
TGCCGGCCCAATTCGGCTGCATGCAAGCATACAGCGTGGCACTACCTCTTACTAAAATTCTACAAAGTGTCCTTTCTCTCGAAACTCAGGTATTCTTTCAAATTGAAACAGTTATATCTAATATCCAAATGTGCGTTTTAGTTAAGAAAAATCAATTTCATTACTCTGTTACTTGATAAATAAATTAAAAAAAAATACTATTCCGTTAAAAAATAGCCGCGCGGCTGGTGCCGTGTATCCTATGGGTCATGAGTTTGAATGTGTACGTGGATGGGGCCTTCCTTTTCCTATCCCCCTACCCTTCCCCTCCTGGGCCACAAACACACATTGATGTAAATTTACGCCGGTATCATTTTAGTTCAATGTGTTCAAGCTGCATTGCTCTCTCTGGTTCTGGTGGTGTGGTCTCTGGTGTGGTACTCTCTGGTACACAGCTTGAACGTTTATGCTCGTCGGTAGTCACTAAAGTTTCCGACAGCTCTTTTGGATACGCTACAATAATAACCTCAATAATAATGAATATTTCAGGTACCCTAAGCATCCACCAGTGGAGGTACGAGGAGTTGCGAATGCGCAGAGTGTTCGAGTTGATGCCATTCCTGACGAGGTTCTTGTATGTTGGGAGGGTCACTGAATCGCAGTTGGAGTCTGCCCTCACGCTGGTAGCTTGTGGGGTGTGTGAAAGTAAGACGTGTTAGTTCTAGTAGAGTAGAGTAAGTCGCAGCTGAATTGGACTGGCACGAACAGGGAGGGATGTCCCTCGACCGATACCGCCGTAGTGACAGACTGTTTCGTGCTTTGAATAGGTGGCCCACAGACGGGTAAAGAGCGTATTTTTTTTAGGTAGACTCTGCGCTAACAGGGTGAAGGCCCAGTGCAGCTTCATCTGTATGAGAGGCGAGTGCCCTAAGGTAGCTCGAGCCTCTGTATTTGTGGTCGATGGGGGTGCAGACCCCCCTTCTTTCCCAGCTAGTCAGGGAGGAGGCAAACCGGATTATTAAGGTTAATAGGTTATGCTATTATTATCTTGGCCAGAAGGACAGCGGATGTCCTCCTCTCCCCACCTCTGACGGAGGGGAGCAGCTCACGTGCGGCTCTAAGAGCGTAATGCATCAGCTAAATCTCTATGCGGGTGTTTGTGGGCGTAGTCATTAGAACGCTGCAACTGCTTGTTTGACCCCCTATATAATAATGTCCTCCTAGCCGATTTCGGCTACGGCGGTCGTCTCTATAGAGACGCGCCAGATGCGCAGGACATATTATAGTGGACAAGTGTGCGCGCAGACTCAAGTGCACTCTCTGTTCCCTCATTCTCATATTCCGATGGGACGGCAATCCGACACGACCGGTGAGAAATCAGGCGTAGGACCGACGGCTTAACGGGCTCTCCGAAGCACGGGGGTGTACCACCGCCAACTTCCTGACTCCGGACTGTTATTAGAAATTGAAAAATCTCAATAACAATTTTTGGTCCGACCCGGGATTCTAACCCAGGACCTCACGTCTGTGGTTGAACACGCTTACCACTAGACCACGAGGCAGTCAGTCTATATATAGGTACTATAAAATTGTTAACGAAGCGTTAACAGTATCCGCTCATATCGATCTACCAATGACTTGTGTCTCTTGACAAAATTAATTTGGAGGGACCGTGGATACATTTTTGTGACACGGGATTTACGGGGAATTTAATAATAGTAGTTTATGCAACTGTCATATAAAGAAGGGTATTAAAACACGAGTGTGAATTTTTGAAACGAGCGAACGCGAGTTTCAAAATAGTACCTCACGAGTGTTTTAATACCCGTGTTATATGCAGTTGTATACACTACTTTATCTTCACTAATGCAATTAATCAAACATTGCGAAACATTAAATTCACGCGTATTGCCCCATTCGTTGTTGGACCGACGACTGTTTGACCGACGAGGAGACGACTGCTTCACCGACGATTTAAAATGTAATGTTCTTTTAAGATAAATATTTTTATTAAATACTTTAATTTGATTGCAAAAATTGCGGCGCGTAAATATATACTTTTTATAATTCAAAGTTAATAAAATACTAGCTTCTATGTTGAAATATAATGTGAAAAAATCACATGACTTTACTTTTAAATTTCTACTAAACAGTAGATTATTCGTTGTCATTTTTGCTTTCATTTTTTTGTAGAGCTTTGTCTCTTTCTCGCAAATCCTTTGCAAGCTGGCATTGAACCAATGAGAGCGCAGCTGCAGCGCGCGCAGGGCCAATCAGGAGCGAACGCGCGCTGTTAGGATTTTGAAATAAGGCTCTCTCACCACTCTCTCTCTCTCTCTCTCGCTCTCACACAGTGTTATAATGAGATTTTACGATATAGATTTGGATATTATAACATCATGTCAAATTGCTTAAATTGAGTTTTTTGTTGTCTGAGCTATAATAGTAGTTATTATAAGTCAAGTATTGAAAACATAAGTAGAATGTCACAACATTAGTGTAGATAAAATAATTTATTAGGCAATAGCTGATAATAGCGTTCAATGAGTGCCATGACGTCGAATCCCCGTGGCATAGGTACTGAGATAGTTTTGGATGGTGATCGTGCCTAAAGTAAAAAAATCTTATTAATATTATAAATGCTTTCACATTTTCGTCAGTTTGTTTGTTTGTTTGTTACTTCTTCACGTAAAAACTGCTGAACCGATTTTCAGGAAATTTTGCACTCACATAGAGGGTAACTTGAATTAACACAGGATAGTTTTATCCCGAAAAAATGTTCCTATAGGATGCTATGGGATGATGATTTTTATGTATTTGTTACTCCTTCACGTTAAAACTACTTATCAGATGTTCATCAAATTTGGCATATGGGTAGAAGGGGACCTGTATTAACATATGGGATATTTTTTATAAATGGGAAAGTTTCTTTGTTTGAATGTTTGGACGTTTGTCCGTCAATCACGCCAAAACGGGTTTTGATAGTTTACACCCCGTCCGGGGGATCCGGACGCGGACACAGTTCCGACCACAACTTCACCCTGACAGACAACAGCACACACGTTCGGCTCCTGACAGCCAGAACGACGATGTTAGTTTAGTCTCAGGGAATAATGCCAGTGCCCTTTTGCAGAGCTCAAATCAAACCGCCGAACCGGTTAGGTTAATCACGACACCCGCGCGCGAGTCGTACCACCCGCCAGTGGTGGAAGGGGGGTCCGGGCCCCCCAGTCAAGATAGCTCACAGAGCTCTTCAAGCTCATGACCCGTGTCGGCCACTTTTTAGCTGCCGCGCGCGAGCTGCTCCCCTCCCCGCGCGAGTTGAGGACACCCGTTGTCCTCGGCCAGATAATAATAGTATAACCTATTAATCGCAATAAGTCCGGTTTGCCTTCTCCCATTAGTCTGGGAAAGAAGGGGGGGTCTGTCCCCCTATCGACCACAAGTACAGAGGTTCGACGCTCCAGGTGAGTTCACCTCTCATATCGATGAAGCTGCACTGACCTTCAGTCCTTAGCGTAATTCCTACCTAAAAAAAAAAAAAAAAAGGGTTTTGATAAAATTTGTTATACAGATATAGTACCTATTAGCTGACTTAGATTATAGGATACTTTTATCCCCTGGGATATAATTGTTTTTTTTTAACGTTCCATATATTCTTTTAAAAAATGATCTACAATCAATAACGTAACCAAAAATATAGTTTTTAGAATTTTTGTCTGTACGAATGTCCAGACCTAAACTAAAAAAGTACCTACTGCATGGATTTATTTCAAATTTTTGCATGAATATTAATTATTAAATTAATTTATTACTAACGGGTCGGGTCAACATATAGGCTACATAGTACATGGGGCACACTAAAAGTTTTGCACTTCTAGCTAATCGGAACTATTTGAATTTCGGGCCTTATATATTTTTAAACGTTACAACCTTCTTAGTAATAAAAAAAAACAATTGGCGGGAAATCATTTGTCAATTGTTTTTTATCACACATCAAAGTTCTATGTACGCAACGAAAATGGAATTATGTCGAAAAGATTTTAGAGCGATGATTTTTTATGATTTTAAAAGTTCTCTCTCTCCGCAAGACTGTGCCGCTCGTCTTCAAAATGCTTTTGGGAGAGAAGCACCTTGCTTGAGCTCTGTGAGACGATGGTTTGCTGAATTTGAGAGAGGTCGAGTTTCTTTACACGACGAATTTCGTGAAGGGCGGCCTTCAACTGCCGTCAACGAAAATAATGTGGCTACTGTTAAACGGCTAATTAAAGACAACCCGCGGATTATCTATGAGACAATTCGAGGACTATTGGGGACTAGTAAGAGCCAAATTCAGAAAATTTTACACAAAGAATTCAAAGTTAGGAAACTTTGTTGTCGTTGAATCCCTCATGAACTGACAGCGCGCAGCGGAGCAGAAGCGGGCTCGCGTGAAATGGTGCTCACAGATGCTACTGAAGTAGGTACGACTACGGACATTCTAACGCTGTTTATGACATTGTCACAGGAGAAGAAACGTAGATTTATTGTTTTGAACCCGAAAAAAAACAGCAATCTTGTGAATGGGTGTGTGGTGAAATGAGAACAGACCAACAAAAGTAAGGCAGGCGAGAAACGTTGGTAAAAAAATGATCGCGTTTTTTTCTCAGCTACGGGTCCCATTTGTACAATTCCACTTGAAGATCAAAAGAGTGCTAATGCCGAGTGGTATTCTACCATTTGTTTACCCAGGGTGTTCTCCTCATGACAACGCTTCTTCACACACGGCCAACAATACAAAGTCATTGTTAGCCTCCGAAAAAGTACAACTCATCACCCATCCTGCGCATAGCCCCGACCTAGCAACCCTGTGATTTCGGTATTTTCCCCAAAATCAAAGATTTGATGGCAGGTTTCACTTTTACCAACTCCGAAGAGGCAGTGATAGCGTTTAATCAACGCGTAGAAAACATGCCTTCAGATCTGTGGTCCTCCTGTTTTAAAAAATGGTTCGATCGCATGAAAAAACGTATAAAATGTAAAGGAGAGTATTTTGGAAAGCAATAAACATAAAATTTTGGTTATAATATGTTGTTTTTTTAAGTTACGCAAAACTTATAGTGTCACCTACGTATCACGCTATCACCTACAGGGGAGGAGCTGTGAATCTTTTGAAGTGAAGGAGAATTGAGAACTTCCAATTTTAAAGTCCAAAATCCACGCATGCGAAGTGAATGAAATGAAATTTATTAAGTACTAGCTTCCGCTCGCAGAGCGGAAGCTAGTACTTAATAAATTTCAATTTGAATCGAACTCGGGATTTAAAAGGCACGCAATCGAGTAGGGTCTTTTACCTTGCCGTTAGACGTTACCATAATTGAAGTAGCGCTTCTCCGTCCTTGATGTTGCAACTGTCCGTTGCAGATTTGAAACAAATTGTGATACAAATAGAAGACGATATGGATAAACAGAAATATTGGAGCGACTTGGCCGAACACTTGATGGAGAAATATAAAGATACCTTGGATATGCTTGGTACTGCCTTATGTATTGTTTTATACAAGCATTAAGCCCTCGTCACGAACGAGGATGGATATCCGAAGATTCATTCTGCTGGAGTTGTTCACTTTTTATTGAGTCTTCAGTCTTGTGTACCACTGGGTTTCGTTAAAAAAGATATACAAACTATTGGACATATCATTCGTTTTCTTTATAAAGCCTCCAAATTCCTTACGATATGTCATTTGATCCGTCTAAAGGCCTGCGCAAACAAGGGGATTTTTGTCCTCTAAAATAGGTCGCTTACAACTGTATCGAGTAACGCAAACGAGGGATCTAAACTATGCCTCCTGTGATGAGTGATATAAATCGACTTGTACCCTTTGTTATATAAAAATAATCAGCAAAAAATTACGAATTCTTTGGTCCAACTCAAGTACTTCTATTTGCGATAGATTCGGAGATAACAATTTTGTGAAAAGTGATACAAGTAGGAAAAAAATGCATATTGTTAAGAAACTAGATGTACCCCTTTATGTATTGGTTCCAAAGGCAATTTGTCGTGGTTACTTTTAGGGTTTCTAGTGATATAACTAAACTTGTATCATTTAACACATACTAAGTAGTTTTATATCAATATACATTTTTTTTACCTACTTGTATACAATACAACTCTTACAATTCGTAGTTTTTGCAAGAATAATCAAGATTTTCTCCAAATTTATAATATTTATCGAAGAACATTAAATGAATTTTTAAAGATAATGTTTTTATCAATAACATGAAGTAGGTAGGTACTCAGATCGATTCTAGTCTCCTTGGTTCACAAAATGGAATTTTTTAAATCTTATTTCCGCTCTTCTTTAAATTAAGATTTTGCCCTTGTATCACTTGTCACAGGAGGCACAGAAAAATATGCGGTTCTTTGCATACCTTTTCCGGTCCGCAGACTAAAACTCCTCGTCTGCGCAGGTCTTAACCGTTTCGCTGGCAATATTTTCCAAAACTTTCAGCGGCGGCGGCGTACAAATACGTCGTGACACGGCAGCCGTGTCACACGCCATAGAAGTTGACTACACGGCTACCGTGTCACCCGCCATGTGTTTAAATATTTGTTGTTTTACACGTTTATGAGACTTAATCCATTCAGTTAAAGTTAAACCACGGGTGTAAATGGAAGGTTAAAGTTGTTTTGAGTTGTATTTGAAAAGATTTACTTACCAAGTATTTTCCTAAATATGGGAAGAAAGCGACTTTTTATTCAGATGTAGCAAACCTTTTAAAGTTATGGTATAAAATAAGAACTTACAATATTGAAGTGAGTTTTCAAATTAAATTACGTTTATTCTATATTATGTTGAACTTATTGTATTTGGCACTTATGTTAGTAGGTAATGTTTTTGAGTTCATTGAAGGTTCAGTTTTTGCATTCGTTTTCAGACCAATACAAGTTTATAAAACGATGTAATTATTTGATTTGTGACTGTTCTTAGTTGACTCGTAAATACTCATATCTGATCTTATTGATTTCATAAACCTAATACACAAAAAGGAACGGTTTATTCCTGAAATACCCACCGACAAATCCCCACCAGTGGGGATTTTTACTTTTTTTCCGAAAATCCCCACTAATAAAAATAACTAACAATCCCCACCAGATTTTGTAGTTTCAAAGTTTTATAAAATAATCGTCAAATGTTTAATTAGGTTTGTAACTACAAAATCAGGTGGGGATTAGTTATTTTTCCAGAAATCCCTACTAGATGAGTTATTTTTGTTAGTGGGGATTTTCGGAAAAAAAAGTAAAAATCCCCACTGGTGGGGATTTGTCGGTGGGGATTTCAGGAATAAACCAAAGGAACGGTCAACCATAAAGTTGTATTCCCACGCTATGTTTAAGAACTATAAAACAAACTATAATAAACTCGTCATTGTGCTTTAAAATGCATGCATTAATTTATCAATTCACACCAAAAGCGCGGCGAAGCGCAGCGAAACGAGTGCAGTTTATGTGTCATATGAATTTCAACTTTATAATAATTACTATAATACTTATTATCGCATGAGAAACTCGAACGAGGCGCGCGGATTACCGCGAAGTCGCTGGAATTCTATAATCGGAGCCGTGCGACTTCGCGGGAAGTCCCGGGAATGCTCACGCTGTCGCGAGCGGCGGCTGGCAATATCCCGCCCGTCGCGCCTGCTCCCCGCTCGCGTCTGTTGCGCCCGAGCATTGCATTCATTCCTTGCAGTGTAGGTAATTAATACAGTGTTTACAACACACAAACAAACAATTAAGTGTTAGAAATGGATGAAGAAAAGCTTATTTATTTGGTGACTGTAATGTACGACTGCATGTATTTATTTATTACCAAATCAAGGCATTACAGCGATAAACATATGAAATCGACCCGTGAATTCATCGCGGGCGGGCTCGAGAAGGCTCGCGGAGTCCTGCGATTTCTCGAGCATTCCAGCGAATCCTAGAGCATTCCAGCGAATCCTCGAGCATTCCAGCGAATCCTCGAGCATTCCAGCGAATCCTCGAGCATTCCAGCGAATCCTCGAGCATTCCAGCGAATCCTCGAGCATTCCAGCGAATCCTTGAGCATTCCAGCGACTTCCCGAGCAGTCGCGGGAAGCCGCTTCGCCGCTCTTTTGGTGTGAATTGACCCTTAGCGTTATTGTTTCACAGCCGCACTCACTATTTTTTTGCAAACTTTTTTTTTATAAAGTTTATATATAAATATTTTTTTTATAAAGTTAGTACTACATTCTAATATCGAGAATAAAAAATATCATTATGTGCCTGGACGGAATTTGTTCATAACTTTTATGTCATGTAATAGCTGTCTCTTACTCCATTGATATAGTAACTGTAAGAAAATAGCTCGTTATTATTGATACAGCTTCATAAAAGGTTGATAATCGCTATTTTTATTCTATTTCATAGAATATTCAGAAACAAAGCATACAGGCTTGATATACATGAAAAATTATAAAAGTTATGTTCAGGGTTGAACATTCATATTTTTGCCCTTTCACGAAAGATGTATGGAGGGGTGAGAAATGAAATATCATCTTTCATATAAAGTTTATTTACATAACATACATAATAACTGACAAGAGTAGCTATAGTAAGTAAAACAAAAGAGTAATTCAGTAGCAAGGATTCAGAGCGGGCAACGCCTCGCTTTTGAGACATGTTTATAGCTAACTGATACATTACAATAAAATATATTTCATAAAACTATAAAAATAACTAAAAAGATAATATCTACTACTAGATATGTGCGATCTCGAGTTACGAACAACAACATAATTTTGACCAAACAGAATGGAATTTAACAAGCCAAATACTCGACCGACCGACACAAAGTAATGTTTGCTAACGTATTTTGTTGACGTGAAAATTAAAAAGGGAAGCGCATTGACAGATGGAGAAGCGAAAGGTTTGGACGTACTTTAAGAAGCAACAAGTATTATAAAATTGAATCGTAAGCAAAAAATATATTCTTTATTCGTTCACTTAATCACCACTGTTAACGATGAAATTTTCAACGATTTATAATTTTTTTTTTAATATTTTTAAATCCCCTTTATTCAGTACAAAAAAAATAGCTGTCTATATCTATAAAATTAATACAATGTAATATATAGGCATCGTGAATCACGTCTTTTATAGATGTGTACAACAATCGCCCGCCTAGCCGTCTACTAGTTCGGCAAAATGTGTATGCTAAAATATAGTATATTACTTTGTATATATATTTAAAAAAAATCCATTCCTTCCCATAGAATTCTACATTTATGTAAATTACTTATATATTTCTAGGGTTCCGACCGTCGTCCCCTATATTATAAAACTAATCTATTAGTAGCGCCTTCGAAAGCGACGAGAGTTCATGGTATAGGCCTGTTATTTAACAGATTATTATTGCTTTCAATATGATCTTTTTTTTTTGCTGAGTGGAAAGTGAATCTTCAACGCAGCAAAAATGTAGAAGTACATAAGTGCATTACAATTTATAACTAGTTGGCAAAAAGCCATTATAACATAAGACAGTTTCGACAATGCGGAACCCGCGCCTTCAAACAATTGTAGTAAGTCTGTGAGATGGTAAATGGCAAAGTTAAGTGTTATGTTCTCTTCACAGTAAATTTATCTATATATCAAAATAAATTACAACTTAAATATTTATTAGTTCTTAAATATTAAAGATATCTGCGTACGACCAATGAGCACAAATGTACAGCTTCCCACTCACTAACCAGCCGTGTAAATACAGCATTATCTACAGTCGTAAGCGATACGCAGTTCATTCTATACAAACCATATTTTCAATTAAAATATGACGATGAAATAAAATGATCATTTTTGAAACATGAAATCGGCACGGCGATATTGCGACCAATATCTTGAGTCAGGAAGAGATGTTGATGCTAAAGGTTGAGAGGCTATACCCATGTGTACATCGAGCTCATACCTATTGTTAATTTACAGAATTGGTGTACTGAGACAAGATATTGCAGTTGTTAAATCTTTAAAATTTACCAACAGCATTTATATATAATAAAAATAAATGACATTGAGTCTGTAGACAATAATTATTCTGCATGATTTCCCCAAGCGATTTGAATTTAGGATCTCGATAAATAGCTAAAATATCATACATTTTTTCTTCTAGATTCTGTTAATTTAAGCATTAAAATATAATATAATCTATGGGTTCCGGTTGTATCTAGTATATAAAAATATAGAAGACATTGTAGGTGGGTGCGGGGACAAGTTGGTGTCAGTCATCTCCGCACGAGTCCTCGTTGTCTGCCTCCTTAATGCTTGTGAAGAATGAAGTCAGAGCTTTCAACATCACCGCTGTGAACAAACAAACATGTGTTATGTATTGGTATATAAAACTTTGTGGGAAGAAAGGTCTATTTCGAAAAAATTGTTCATTTTTAAGCATGAAGTAACACTGTGATGTCAAAACGTAGAACAAATTTTGTTGTATTAGAAGCTGTCAATATCTGAGCTTCTTGGTGTTTTAAAAACAATCATGTATAGAGGCAAATTCTATTTTTGTATGTAATGTTTTTTTTTGTGTATAAGGGGGCAAAGGAGTAGTAGGGGACATTTTCATAACTACCGACGCCCATTGACAAACAGATACGTTGCCCTTCTTCCTCCTCCCACCTCTATGGGCCTCGGGCTACTTACAGCGCCCGAAACGCGACAGCACAGTCACTTTACGCCAGTGCAGTAGGTCATAAGCGAGAGGTCTCCGGTCGTGCCGGCCCAATTCGGCTAGATGCATGCGTGCAGTGTGTCACTACCTCTTCCTACACACATTTTCCTTTCCACATTCCCCCACCGTGCGGCACTTTCACACGCGGCATTAAACGACTCAGAATACATGACATTGCAGGTCGCGTCGACCGAACAGACTTGATACCCCATAATACATAACATGTATGAAAATCTATAGACAGTTAACAAAACGAATAGGGACTGCCGATAGAATTGAAAACAAATTTAAAAAAATGCTGTACACTTGAATGTATCTGTAGCATATTTACTGAAACAAACACATATTTCTCCCTGCCTAACCACGACTAATAAGTTTTTACTTGAAAAACATCTAGTTATAAACTATTTTCAGTTCAAAAGACATCAAATACGTCGGGATTGAAGACTTATCACAAGACTGAGCATAAATTTAACACGCTGATAACATAAATACGCGCCTGCCAGATTACGTATTAACACTAGCACCTGATGCCATTCGTCTTGCCAAATCACGTTCCTTCAAATCTTATCAGATATGCAAGCTGTTACGTCACACTATAAATATCAGTCTTTAGAGCTCTTCAAAACGTTTCTTTCTGATTTAAATTACTAACAAAAAGCTTTACCTTTGCCTTCCGGTTCCTTTTCTGATTCCTCCCATGAAATAAAACCTTCTACAGATATTATATATTGTTCATGCAAATATTGGAATATTTCTAATGTTAAACCTAAAACAAAAGAAAAGTAAAATAAGATTATTAAGAAAATAGAAAAGCATATTATGTGATTTTAAAGATATCTTCTAACCCGCTTTTACTTATTCTACAATCTACCTTAAGTTGTTTAAACTCCTTACAACCCGCAAGAGGACACTATGATTGAGTATCATCTATCATGTTCATTATTGCATTATTAAAAATATTATAAATATTAAAAATAATGCAATATTGAACAAAATATGATTTTTTTTATATTATAGGGGGGCAAACGAGTAGTCGGCCATTTTCATGGCTACCGACGCCCTTAGGCATCCCCATAGAGGCTATACAGATGCACTTCCCTCCTTTTCCCTCCCATCTCCATTGGCCACCTGCTACTTACACACCGCAAGAAACGTGACAGCACTCACTTTACGCCGGTATTGAGTAAGCTAGAAGTACCTCCCCGGTCGTGCTGGCCCAATTCGGCTGCATGCAAGCATGCAGTGTGGTGTGTTCATTATATCTACCATACATTGATACACTTGTAGCAAAAATGCTCGTACAAAACATACACATAAATAATGATTTATTCAGAAGAAACATTTTTCCACCATTCAACAAGTCTTGCTAAATGTGTCCTGGATGTGATGTAATGACAATAATTACCTTGTGGATGTTCCAGCCTATGTATTAATTGTTGAATTCCAAATAGACAACTAAGTTCCCGTTCCACTTTGGACTCGCTAAGCTCATTTACGATGAGAGTTGAATATTTGTTCATCCTTTCAAGACTGAAGTTGAGGACGTCGCGGTTTTCCGAGCCATACAAAGCATATTCACATATCGTTTGGCTCAAAGCCCTCCAGAACCAGTCTTCACTTATGGATGCACCAAGATTATCCTATTTAAAAAAACCAGAATTAGACACCATTGTTATAATTACAAAAATAACCCATTTTTATTATAAAAAATGATAATGTCGTTGTTTGATTAACAAACAAAAACGTTTGTCAATAAAGAGGTCATAATAACAAATGTAACGTAATAGCGACACATCTTGGAAACAGCCTGGAAGGAATAAACATGCTTAGAGGCCAGACATCATACATGTCTGTTCCTAGTTATGTATAAACTGTTTTATAGAGAACTGTGCAAGTCATATATAAATATAAATCAAATATAATTGTATTATAAGAATTTATCACAATTATTGCTTGGTCTCACGTAGTGTCTATCGACATTAATTGTGCCCACAAACTCCTACTGTTCTGACATACATTCATTTTTGAAATTGATGTGTAAATTGAATCAGACATCTTATCTACAAACCTTGATCCATCCTTGTATTGTTTCAAAGGACTCCTCTGAATTCATAAGTTGTAAGAGTTTGCTCTGAGTCTCGGCCGGGGTGACAATCTTTTTAGTCTCTTCAGGGGTTACAGCACCACCCTCCAAGAACTCAAATTTATTATCCTCAGTCCACTTTGGCACCTATAAATATTTTTGAGTTAGATATTAGCAGAGTAGATAGAGTATAATATAAAGATATTGTTCTTAATGCTTTGATACACATACCATTTATTATTATTTACGTAAATAATACAATAACTGGTCTCTAATACTTAAAATTTTCTTCCCATAGTTAAAAATTACCAATTATAATAAAAGTAATTGCTTAAAAGTTAATATTATGTTTTATACACTTCTTACATACCAGTTCCTCGTCCATCCATTGACTTAATTTGAGACCGGATTCTATCCACTTAGCCTGAACAAAGGATGGTCCCATACTTTCCTTGAGGTCTCTAATAATAACCCTTAGTATTAAACCACCATGATTGGCTTGTATAATTTTGTCACAAATACTAAACGCTTGCTTAAATGACATTTGCTGAAAAAGGATTACAAATTAGTCAAGGGGTTATGAATGCTGAATTTGTTACAAAAGTATTTATGTGCCATGTAGCTGAATATAAATCGCTACTGTTACATGTTTCATTTAATCCAATCATCGTAAATAAGATAATGTTGTAAAAATGTTATACAGAAACATATATATATCATTTTTATTAGATGCTGATGACTGAGAAATACTCACTATTTACCATTCGGTGAACATTTCACTTTTATCTGTATAAAACATAAAATTTTATCACAATTTGAAACATACCTTCTTTTCAATTTGAGGTGAAATTAATTTTCCTATATATTCATATAGCATAGGGATATCAATAACAAGATCTGGCGCGATATCGAGTATTTCCGTCAATCCTTTCACGAAGTTCTCGTGTGATATTATATTACTTGCTACTATATCTGTCAATAATTTGACAATTATTTGGATTTCCTTCGCCGATCTAAAATATAAATGTTTTAGTGAAAACAAGAAAAAAAAAGAAATATAAATGCGTTTATCAAAGCAACTTGTGTAACAAGAGAGTCATCTACAGCACTATTTGTACTGCTTAAAGGAAAGTATTTTTAGATAAACCAAGACAATAAAACAAGTCTTTTTGAGCCCAAATGAATCGTAATTTTAATAAATGTTTGTGTCACAAAGTTTGCTCAAGCTAATGTTTTAAAATTTCCGAAACTTTTTTTTTGCAACAACACACAAATAAGGAAATTCGTCTGACCTAAAAATGTAGAGGGTATTTTATTTCGATTAATGATGGCGATATTTTTATCATCACCGTCCCGCCAGCTAATATATATATTTAAAGAAATTAGATAATTTAGAAGACTCACTTGTCTAACGCAACATTCAGTATTTCTGTGACAACATTGGCGTGGTACTGTGGTGGGAAGTACTGTTGGATGTCGGCAACAACCGCCGCATGATTGGGATTGCCCAAGTGGTCCATTATCATCATTTTGACCGCCTTGGCTTTGTCCTCTGGCAGTGGTTCCTGTGGCACGTTGGCGGCGGGGACCTCTGGTGCGGCCGCCGGCGCAGCACTCAGACTTCTGCTGCCAGAGTTGGAGCGCGTAACGGCTGCCGAACCGGGTCGACTACCGCTACCGTTGTCTGTAAAATAAATACTCTTGTATGTCTGTCCAATAAGAGCAATGTGCAGACTCACTTATGGAAGAGGTAGTGCCACACTGCATGCATGCATAGCCGAATTGGGCCGGCACGACCGGGGTACCTCTCGCTTACACGAGATGTGACAGCTGTACTGTAGCGTTTCGTGCGGTGTGTAAGCAGCCGGTGGCCCATTGACGGAGGTGGGAGGAGGAGGAAGGAGGGAAACGCATCTGTATAACCTCTATGCGGATGACTATGGGCGTTGGTAGCAATTAAAATGGCTCCGATTGCTCGTTTGTCCTCTTATACCACAGTTGCTCATTTTCTGATATACTCATTTCTGCTTCAGTGACAATATCAAAGTAGTCACAAGCAGTCAGCGTGAATGAAGTATAAAATGTATTTTGTACTTCATTCACGCTGACTGCTTAATTAATAAGTAATTTTTCTAATTATATGTATATATAACATATACACTCGTGAGCAAAAAAATCGACTCAGGTGACACACCTGCAGTTGAAAGTCACAGGCAAAAAAACTGTACGCGAAAACATATTTTTCTTAGTAAAATCTTAAAGCTATTAGTGTTATCTTCAAAATGAAAAAAAAAATTGTATTGTTTCTTGCTCACACGACCCAACAATATATTGTGATCAGTAATTACCTTTTTTCGCTTGTTTACAACAGTGCTTAGTAATGGTTACTGGCCCATATAAAAAGTTATCTACCTGTCCCATCCTTATCAGTTAGCCGTCAAACGTCAACCGATACACATCTCCATTATCAACAAACAAGACTTCTACCTGAAAATGGACACAACAAGTGCTAAAGCTGCTCAAGCGGTCACCCTATTGCAACAAGGTCAGAATCAGCGTGAAGTCGCACGTGCGCTGAACATGAGCCAGTCTGCTGTTTCCAGAGTTTATCGTCGTTACCAAGAGACTGGTAACTTTGATCGAAGACGCGGTTCCGGAAGAAAAAGGTGCACATCGGAGAGAGATGACCGATTCATTGTCAGCACATCGCTGAGAAATCGGGCCCTCACTGGCGTTCAAGTCCAACAAGAGCTCAGAGAAACGCGAGGAGTGGCTGTGAGTGGCTGGACAGTCAGAAGACGACTAAAGGCTGCTAGCCTTAAGCCAAAAAAGCCAGCTACTGGCCCCAAATTAACCCCACACCATCGAGCAGCCCGCCTACGATTTGCCACAGAACACGTTGATTGGACTGACGAACAGTGGAGCTCCGTTCTCTTCTCAGACGAAAGCAGAGTGTGCTTGCATGGTAGCGATAGAAGAGTACGTGTCTACAGAAGACCTGGAGAAAGATTCGCGCAGTGCTGCATCAAAGAAAATGTGGCTTTTGGAGGTGGTTCCTGGTTAGTGTGGGCGGGCATTTCAATGGAGGCAAAAACGGAATTGGTTTTTATTGAAACTGGCGGTCGAGTGGGAGGATTGACGGCGAACCGATACATCGAAGAGATTATAGGAGATCATGTCGTTCCCTACGCCGGTTTCATCGGCGAAAACTTCACCTTAATGCACGACAATGCCCGTCCTCATACTGCAGGTTCCGTCCGGCAGTATTTACAGGAGGCCGAAATTGCCGTTTTGAACTGGCCAGCGCGTAGCCCGGACTTAAATCCTATCGAGCATTTGTGGGATCATCTTAAAAGAAAAGTTAGAGCTAGAAATCCTGCTCCAGCCACGAAATCTGACCTTAAAGCGGCGCTCATTGAAGAAGGGGATAGCATCGACCAAGATCGAGTAAGGAAACTAATTCGATCCATGAGGAAGCGATTGGAAGCTGTTATTAGGGCCAGGGGGGGCAACACTAAATATTGATTATTTAATTTTAATTAAATTTATATTTTGACGAATTTAAGCTTGCATTTTCTTTACTGTTAATTATCAACTTTTTTCATTGCTTAGAACTTCTTTTCATTCAATATTTTTTCTTTGCCGAAATAAATAAATAAATATCAACGTAGACCACTTAATTTAAAGCTCAAACTAACAGCTTTGCGATGTTAAACTCACAGATAGAATAAAAGCTTTTAATTTTTTGCTAGCTTTCTTTAACCGCGAGTGTGAGTCTTGAGTCGATTTTTTTGCTCACGAGTGTATATATTATGACAATCTCCATGCAGTAGTTGATCCGGGATGTACAGGGTTATTTTATGGTCACCGGCCAAATTTTAAATAAAGAAGTAAAGATCATTCCAAGGGTGTGTTTTAAATTTTGTCTAATTGTAATATTTTGTGAAATAAAAATTGATTTGAAATGGTCCTTAATAATACAGAGATCGTGGCTCATACGCGAAATATATCGACTTCAAGGTCAGTGACGCCAGCCTAGCGACACTTGCAAGTCATATGCCTCCCGGTGACCAACAAATATGTTTATAACATGGGACAAAGTAATTTTAACTAATTATTTTTTTATTCTTTTTTAATTTAGAAATCGAATGTATTATTGATTCTGAACCAAATCTGAAAATTTGGCCAGTGACCAAAAAATAATCCCGTATATGTATAGATGTTTTGTTATCCTATGTCCATGTCCAGTGGATGAATAAATTGATAACGATGATGATGTTATGATGATGGTGATGATATTTATAAATCATACTCACTAAAGTCGCCTCTTGAGTTAAAGGTTGATCTTTCAATAGATTTTGAATGATGATAACTTGGTGACAGATCCTTGGTCGCTAAAAAGTAAATTCAAGTTTTAGAAAGAGACTTTCATCAGAATTATAGCAAGACAGTTTTTGCTACAAAAAAAAAATAAAAACATTGACACAGAAATAAGTGTTAAGTGTTAGGTGTTCGTGTTAAGTTAAGACATGTTAGTGTAGATTCAAATGTGTTCCTGAATTGTGTAACTAGATCAGAACCTGTCACAGTTATACAAAACCGGTTTGCCTTAAGAAATCTTTCACATGTTGAGTTGAGATTTATTAAAACCTTATTAAAATCATATTGAAAGTGAATTGTATTTGATCTTAACGCATTTTGGCCTATTCTATATTCCGTCTACAGGCATGCAACCGGGCGATTTTAAATTTACATGGTGTGTTTTGTGAGTATAAACTTAATATCTCAACATAGTCATCCAACACTATACTCTGTCCATTTGTTTATTTTCTTTTTGACACATTAAGAAATTTCGAAATTAGTGACGCCCTCACACGTTTCCGATTCGGTTTGAATATTTTATCGATTTTATTTAAGAATAACTTTTAATCGATTTACACATACATACTTTTAGTACAAATATCAATTTAAATTATACATGCAATAAATAAATATTAAAGTAATAATATTTATGCAAATAAAAAAAAGTATAAGCGCATTATAAACAGGTCATCACTAGCAATACCATAACTCAATGCATCGTCGACATCGGCGTCGCCGATATATATAATTTTACTTGTTTCATTTGTATACTCTATTACCTAGCTAGTTCGTTAAATAAATAAGTAAATATGTATGTGATTTTCCAAGTATATTTGTTCATTAGTCCTGATTTAAACTTGACATAGACTTTATTCACCACGCCTTTTAGAGTAAAATTTTTACTAACGCGTGCATAGTTATAATCTAAAGCAGCTAACATAAGAAAAGAAAATAAATTAATGCACAATGTTATTGTTCTTCATATCTTGCTGCATTCGTACAAAATTCCAAGATTTTGACTTAATTCCTTGCAAATAATTAACTATAAAGTCATAGACACTATTTTTAAATTCTACTTTTAAACTAAATTTACAGAAACAAAACTTATATAAAGGCGATTTATTATTGTATATGATCGATTTATCTTATTTAAGGACCTGTTTTATAGTCTGTGGTAGTTTCTTATGCATAGGGCACTTCACTAAGTGGGCGTTACCCGTCAATGAAGTACAACATTACTGTAGTACATTATTACGAAAATAAAACCGGGAATTCATAGGCATGAGCTGTCAAAAAGAAAATAAACGAATGGACAGAGTATAGTGAATCTGTATGCAAAAACTATCTGTCATGATCCTTATGGTGATATGTTGTATGTATCAGGATACTGTTTGTGTCACATGTCCGATAACATATACATCGAACTAGTAAAGATCAAGGAAGATAGACGTGCATATACCTAGAAACATTTTTAAAGCTGACACAACAACTACTATTATTTTACCACGTCACTGCTGTTGCTGAGGGGTGTTGTCGCAACCTACGTACAAAACGTACAAAAACACAATTAGGTAAATAGGAAAAATATCCTGCCTAATTCATCAACTGTACTTTAACTTGCTTGTGCTTTACTAAGTTAGAAATAATGTTATGTCATTTAAATCTCATGGCCGATACAGACAAACAACTAAACATTACGAGGGTTAATACATGTAATTGTTTTCCGCCTACATAGTAGTTTCCTATTCGCATATAATGCGGACATCGCCAGATTGGGTCTCAACCCATCATAATAGGGTCATACACACTCAAAAATTTTAATTATAGAATCATAACACCGCGATTTAAATACACACTAATGAATAATTGCGGAATATTACTAAATTGGTTTCGTTCGAGTTTACTAAAATTTCCTGAGCTTTAAACTGACGCAAGAATATTTCTGGGCTTAAATCTCAAGCTATACCTATAAAAATGAGCGATTATGCCCTTTTGCGTTGAGAAATTAGACATCGTAGTAGCCAAATAGTCAAATCATTCATCATCTTAGTATTTGTAAAAGTAGTGTCCACTTGCATCACTAATAATGAAATCATTATTATAACACTAAATAAAGGAAATATAATACTAATTAGGAGCAAGATAGGATAATTGCAACATTAACTTGATAATAATACAAAGTATCTAATAGATGTTAAACTAATGGCACACACATGATGTGCAATTTGTGACCATGTGGACATGTTGATCACAACCAGAGTGCATATATTATCTTTTTCTTTACATAGTAGGCATGTAATATCTTTAAACATAGACATCCTATGGAATTTTGCACAACTTATTTGATTTGATTGTAATGTGTAATATTAGTTGAATTGAGTACAAATACAAAATATTATTAAACAACTTAAGTCTCAAATTTACAAAACTTGTAAGATTTCAATTAACATTACATCCACTAATTTTCAAACGTTATGCAAGTTGCCCGTGTTGATATTTGTATGTACAGTGTAAACTCTTTATAACGAAGCTCAAGGGACTGAGCATATTTTGTCGTTATAGAGAGTTATCGTTATAAGGAATGAATAAAAAATACAACCAAATTACCAAGAATTTTTAATACATGTCTTTAATATGTCTTAGACTGCCTTTTACTGGTCATGTTAACAGTTTCAAAGTAGATTTACGACTGATAATACGATAGGTACCCAGTATGCTTAGTTGAAGACCGCTTTGATCACTTCCGAGAAAATAATACGTCATGCTGCACGTGTTCAAGGCAGTTAAGGGTAACAAAAACATAACATAAACAATAATACCGATAATAAATATTTGCTGTCTAAAAATTTCACACACATTTCTTTGTAATAGAGAATGGGTGTATCGCTACAGAGAGTGTATCTATATATGGGTTTTAACGCAAACCATCCAAGTTGTGCTCACTTCTACCTTATAGGGAGTTTATCATTATAAAGGATAACATTATAAAGAGTTTACACTGTATTTATATTTATTAATAAAAAATTATCAATCTTGCAAAAAATTATTAATATATTATATTTCATTGTTTTGTACCCATAATACCCTTTCAGTGCCTAGCATTGCTTAGCTAAGTGATTGTTAGTTACAAACATTATTAGTATTGTGCATGCCCGCTATTACATTTCTATGACACACAAATTACATTTTTGTGTGTCATAGAAAATTACATACATTATCTCTTCACATTTCCCAATAATTAAATGCATCATTACTCTTTTTTTAATACATAGTAGATTAGACGCATGATTCAGCTAAAATTGAAATTCTGTATTCTTTGATAACATATTGTTTAAACTTTTTAAATGACAACTAGATTGAACATAAAAAGTACTTGGTCAGCAATGATATATTATCAACAAGAAAATTGTGTGCAAATTCTTTTAATTGAATTCTTTAAGTACTTACGTCGTAGTGCTGTGGGATCGGTTGGCGCATGTTCGAGCACACTGTACATATTCTTTGTTAGACTGATCATAGACGTACTGCTGGCCTGAGGGGTGTTCTTTGTTCCGGAGCCATGGTTCCACCCTGAACTGGTTGGTGCTAATTTTATGTTGCCAATGTTACTCTGGAAATAAAGATAATTTAAGATGACTTTGTTCAATGAGTTTTAGGTAGCATTACCAAAGATGGTTTGTCACGATGATGGGATAGATTTTAAAAGGTTTTCATCTGAATTAGTTTCGTATAGTTTTCTGAGATAGAGATATTACATTGGGTTTTTGTAATGACATCAAGATACGTTGAGAGTATATCATCATATAAGCGAAAGGGTATCTCTCCGATACTGCATGATTATTATGCTGCCATGCAGTTATATCAGCTGTCAAACTAACTTTCACATCTTTTTTGTGACAACCTGCAGTTGTGAAGGATCTACAGAGTATATGTGAGTGATTGCATTTAGTTCGGAGGTGACTACTGTGTAAATAATTACCTTTTGTATGAGAGCCTTTAATTTGGGAGGTGTCTACTGTGTATATATTTACCTTTTGTGTGACAGCCTTTAGTTTGGAGGTGTCTACTGTGTAAATGGTACGGGTTGTCTTCCATGGCTCCGTGTATGAATTGTTGCCTTGACGCCGTCCGTCACCGCGTTTGTTTCGTCCACCATCTTCCCGACGGAATCCACCCATTGGTGACGAATGCATTAGCTATAGAATAAAAATAGTATTTAATTTCCCTCATCCTCTAATGTAATATAATAATATCAGTGGACATATCACACTACGTTTGCCTAGAACCTCGTAAGTACAGTAGTGTTACTTGTCTTGTCCTTTTTTTCTTTCGGATGTACTGTTAAGCTGCCAGTCGCCGTATCGGAAAGTGGCCGAGCGTAGGGTGCCTGGGGTCGCTCTCCTGCGAGAGTTTTTGACTCGCAAGTAGGCTTCCCAACTTCAAAGTACGAATTTAAGGGAAATAATGATTTTAAATGCGGGACAAGAATTAAAAAAGCGGGACCCAACTAATATTGTTCCGATTACAGTAAAAGAACTATCTTTGCAAATCTGAATAATGAGTTCTTGAAATTTGCGTGGCCTATTATTCGGCTGGCCGCGGCTATCGGTGGTGGGCATGCATGGTCGATGTATGTGAATACACTCTGGATTTTTGGATTATTTAGAAAAGAGGGACATTTAGCGTCCCACACACACTTTGAGCGGGACGTATTGATAAGGGTCTCTGGTCTCAGAAGAGGGATGTCCCGCATATAGCGAGACGGTTGGCACGCATACTTACTAGCTAATTGTCCGCGCACATTTGGTGGGACAGTACCCGCGAGTGGGTAAAGAAGTTTGCGTGGGGTGGGTTTCAGGCAGCCCGTTATGATGCGGCACGGCTTGTTGAGCGCAGTGTCCACTTCTTTAGCATGTGCAGAGCGATGCCATATTGGACATGCATACTCACCAGCGGAAAAGGACAACGCGAGACCTGAACATGTGGGGCTGCTCCCCAAGTAGAGGTGATAAGGCGTCTGAACAGATTATTTCACGTGCTAATCTTTTGTTTCGCATTATGGCAGTGTGTGATATAAATGTTAGGGCTATAATAATGGCCGAATGTACCTGGTAATTATAGTCCAAATACCAAGGTATGGGTACCAAGTGTAAAGATAGTCCTGGTGCTGGATTGATTTGGGAGAAATGAAGGAATAGCATCTTTGCTATTGCATAATTATCATTTCAATAATGGTATAAATACTTGTAAAAACAAATAAATACATTTGTCCTGACAACAATTGTCTGGACAAATATAATCAATGTTCTTGTAATGTAACTTCCGAAATACAACATATTAGATGTCTCAAATATTACAGTCTTAGGCTCTTTATCTCCAATGTCAATACTCCCATGGATAAATTATCTAACATACATCCATTTTGATAATGGAGTTCATACTGCACAGTATAAATTACAAAGAAGCAGAGGTCAAATTCATAAATTGATAATATTTCTTGCAATTATGTTTTATCTCAATCAAATATACATACATATTATTCAGATCGTGCAGATGAAGCGAGTGCAATATTTTATGGACCTAATTAAACTGTTCTCTAGGTATGACATACATAAACCATCCCCGCGGAAAAAAAAAAGATACATAAACCATCTAATATACACAACATGAGCCGAGCAAGAACTAGCATCAGTTGTAGTTTAACAAAGCGGTCGCCAACCCGCGTCCCGCCGACGTTTTTCTTGCGGCCCGTAAATGTTTTTTTTGGCCAATGAGTTATACGGTATATTAGACTTCCAAGGTTATTATCATAAGTGTGGCCCACCTATAGTTTATTTTGCCATGAAGCCTGCCTTGCCTGCCAAAACATTGCTGACCGCTGGTTTAACACATGTACACCTGCTAAACTTCCAATTTCCTAAGAGAGCCTAAGTAGTAATTGCTTGTATTTTCTATAGTAGGTAGGGCAGGCAGGACGCCCGTAAATCATTCGCATATAGTTAATATACAACCCTTGCGTTGGTTTTCTTCAATGGGTCATCGGAAATACACTCCACACGAAAAGCGACAGCACATGTCACTTTAGGGCGGAGTCGTGTGAGCGAGAGTTACGTATCCGGTCGAGCCGGGTTCCGGCTAAAATGCAGGCACCAATTACCTCTTACTTTAATGTAACATATAGAAATCACCTCAATGGTTCGCTGTTGTTGCTCAGCTTCCTTTTGAATCTGATCCATCATTTTGGGTTGTGAATCCACAACATTCTTGGTCACCCACTTTCTTCTCTTCAGCTCAATTACATCTTGAATCATGAAGCGCACTCTGCTGCTGATCTTGTTTTTCTTGCTTTCAACAATATCTTGCATTTTCTTAAAAACAGCTTCAAGCTGATCCTTGACCTCACTCTCCACTTGCTGGCCAATTGTCGTGAGAAGCTTGCATAGACATTCCAGTTTCTCCTCTTCCAGCTTATCAATGAGATGGTTCATACAGAACACCATAATTTTGGCAGTCAACATCTTCAGTTTGTAAAGTTCACCTGAAACAACGATTATTTTGAAATTTCAAGATGTTTTAAATTCAATTCGTATTGATTCACATTTATTCCATGAATAAATGCAATTTCAATTTCTAATACAGCCAGCCTTGCCATCATGGTAATGAGAATAGGAATAACATGTTTTTTTTATTCAAATCACAAATGTTTCAACACATGTTTTATAATCTACACTAACAGATTCTTGTATAATGTTATTGTTGTTAAGCCAATAGCAAAAGTTATTAACAAAAAAAAAACTAATAGCAAATCATATTAAAACCATGTAGATGTAAGAAAATATGCTTAGGTACATTATAAAATTTATAATCTATCAAGAGAACTAAAATGGATGAAAATATACATAATATGTAGCTAGCATAAATTACTACATGCTAGAAACATTCGCAATGATTAAACAAAAAATTATTAACAATTGCAATGCATCAGCAATAAAACTAGAATACATGGAAAGCATTTTATTCGCTTGCAATCGATATTAGGCAATAATTTTGATTCTTGTGAAATTTATAGATGCTCTCATTGAATTATTGAGTTAAAGTTTTTTCTTCAAATTCACGAACAATGTCTCAAAAAGGTCCATTTCTAAATAGGGCATGGTATCTGCCTAAATAGCCATTATAAAGACCACAAGCATAGTGGAGTTGTGATGATGATGATGATGATGTTATTATTGTAATGCAATAAAAACTATATCTCATTTTTAAGTAAGTAGTTATGTATGTCAAACACAGTAAAAAATAACCATAGGGATCATTAATTCAAAGTGTGTTTCTTAGAATATTTGCTTGTAACATCATATAATGTAAAAAAAATTTCACTTGTCTCATTTGGGGATCAATTAATCAGAGGATTAATTTTGATAGGCGTTATTTAACTGTCGCGATGCACCAATCACAGAAATATAATATCCACCAATTTGTATTGGCGCTGTTGAGCACAGGCCTCATGTCATAAGCATTATTAATAAGGGATGGTCACATAATATGGGCATTTCTGATAAGCCAGATCGAGAGCAAGGCCAACAGCATAATTGTCTTAGTAGCTGTAACTATTTTATAATCAATCCAAGGTAGTACTTTACACATATATTTATAATCAATCCATTATATATTTGGGGGTATTATATATATTAATTAATGAAATTTATTATTTTGAATACCCAAGCTGCACAAAGCAATAAACAACTTATGTAATCAGGTCTCGCAACGTCAAATCGTAACGAGGTCACGTCACTACTACACAAATCAAATTCAATTCTGACAATCCACATAAATAATGTATACATCAGTATGCATTTAAATAATGCACATTGGATTTGCAACATCAATATACCAGGATAAAACGACGTTAAATATAGCGAATCCGTTTTATGTATACATGATATCCTGTTAGTCATTAATAAAAGAATATTTCATAATTTGCTAATGTTAAAACAAATATCAAAAATTCCATCGCTATGACACATTACATTAATGCACAAGAATAAAAAAAACGAACGATACGTAATACGTAATAAAATATGACTTCATTATGTAATTAAGTCATATACATTGATGGATCCTATGTATATAGACCAATGTGCAAATTTTATAATTACTTCTATATAAATATTAGTTTTTTTAAAGTATGTAAGTTGCACATTGGCCGTAATACATATGGCCCATCCATATGTAATATACGTACCAATAAATCTAACATTGCCTACAGATCTCATCCTAAGGCGCCTATTTTCTTCTTCCAGTTGCAATAGTAACTCCTTCTTTTTTGCCTGGAAGTGAAAAATATAGATTTATATTTTAAGTATAATATTAAGCCATAAAAGCAATGTACTGTCATGTAAGTACGTGTGTATAGTCGATAAAGTTGATAGGCGAGCGAGCCGCACACATGTACTAAAGTTTGTTTAAAGCTATGTGCAGGTGTTAAAACTAGCAAGTCCGCTAGTGTCCTTGTCCGTTAAGAGAATATCATCGAAGAGTCATGTATACTCTAAAATTCACGCGGTCCTTTGTCTGGCGGTGCGTAATCAATGAACTTGCAACAATATGTAGACTTGTCAAGAACGGGTCAATTAGGTGGCGGTATAACGTGGCATTCATGAATGAACATTGTGTTTGTTCAAAAATATAACTAAACATTGAATAGGCAGTGACAGACATTTAATAATACTAATATTAGTATAGTTGATTTTTCGAGGAGTTTGTAGTAACAGACGTAGATTGAATTCTTATTGTTCCTAATTAGTCTACTACTATTACTAGTCTATAATATTTCAGTATTTATTTGACAATTTAAATCTAGATACAAATTTATGGCGGAACAATTTGTTTCATTTACGTAAAATCTATAAATTAGGTGGTATTTAGCTAGGACATATAACCTTCATATCAAAAATGCCTAAAGCTTTCACAGACTCTTTAACACTAGAAAATAATGATTTTTTTTAAATCTCGAGACCAAATAAATAGATGAAATAATAATAAAATATAGTAATTTTTTTTTATCTTTACTGTAATATATTTAATTATAAATGAGTAAAATGTTACACAACCAATTATTTTAATAAGTCAGCTCAAGGTTTGTACTTGTATGCTTTTGGTTCTGATAGGTTGTGTCCTTTCATTTTTAATTACAACATGACATATAATGTAATAATTAAATTGGTGTAATAACGAGGATGTAGTACAACTTAGTAAATCATTTGTATAAAAAATAGCAAGTAATCATAGAATTTTGTCTGTCTATATTTTGATACAAAATTGAAACCAATTTATCTCTATGCCTCATTTTAACTACTGTAATTTATTTGGTTCCAATGTGCAAAAAATATTCAAAGCATACAAACCGGGTCAGTGCATTCCGCTACTTCCTTCTCTAATTTTTGAACTTGCTCATCAACTTTTACTTTCACAAATTGATTTTGGCACCTATTAATGATCAGGATTCGGAAATTGACGCTTTGATCTGGTGTATTCGGATTTGATGGCACCTGATAAACATAATAAGTGATATCAATATATTTAAAATTAACTTGTCCTTCAGATAGATATAATTTACAACGATTTTACCTTTATCGTGCATAGCTTGCTGCACATGTTAGCATAAGCTTCGGAGAAGTTGGGTTCATCGATGGCCTTCTCAAAAATCAAATCAATAACGCCTTCAAGACGGCTCTTCGTGTTGATCTCTAAAGCTTTCACTCTCTCAAGCAGTGTATCGAATTTTTGAGGAGTGAGCTTGTTCAAAATACCTCTGAATTTCTTATACAGCTCCTAAAAATTACACCCAAAAGTTAGTTGTGTAACATCAATAAATTTTATAAGTATTTAATTCTGAAATGTATGGATATATAAATTTACACGAAATGTTGTATACCTGTGTCTTAGCTTCTTCTTCTGTAAGACTGTCCTTTTTCAACCGAGCAGGCCGCCAGGCGTCTTTGGTCTGATTGAGCTTAACCTCTTCTCTGAGTGATAACGATACATGGATGACTGGCTTGTGACCACCACCACCTGAGGGAGTAAGCTTAGCACTGCCCTTACCTTATAACAGATTGTAAAAATAAATATTAATAACAAAATAAAAACAGAACACAAAAAAACAGGTTTTGTTACAAGTAGTAAGAATAAAAAATAAAACAAACAAAAAAATTAATTTTCATGATAATACTAACCACTTTGGGGCATACTTCTACCATCCTTCTTCGGTTCCTTGGGCACATTATTTCTAGGTGCACCAACACCACCAGATACCTTCGAGAAATTAGGGTAGAATGCATCAGTCATTGGCCTAGTAATAGGATTAAATATCATAGGCTCTTGTATGGGTGTTGTCTGAAAATACGAACATTAATTAATTAAAAATGTACTAATTCAGTATGATAAATGACAGTATGTTTAAATGACATGTAATAATCTTTATATATTAATAGCGGAAGCCGATTTTTGTCCTGGACTTTTTGGCCGAACCACACAACGTAAAATTATGGTTAAGGTGTCAAATTAAAGGTCTCGGCGTGATTGTGTGCCAAAAATTATTCAGATTTCTTAATTGCAAAATAGAAATAAAGTATGTACAATTTTAAATATTTGTTTTTATCATTGACAATTTTTGACAATTGACAATGACATATGACAATTTTTTTTTTATTAAATGGTATTGGAATGACATATGACAACTGTAAATATATTTTTTTTTTAATTTTAGTCCAGTGGAAAGTAGTTTAGTAATGATCTAAGGTAGCAGCCCATCAGCTGATTTGCGAAATAAAACTGACGTTTTATTTTTTCAGGTCATATTCAGTAATATTTTAATAATTTATATCCAACAACTTATAATTATAATTAAATATAATTTTATGGTCGAATTTCGACCACTGGGCGGCCACTAGTGCTTAATTATTTACACAACAGCTACTTACTCTCATAACATTGCAAGCCTCAAGCAATGGAACATTTGGCTTATTTTTAGACAAGGGATCTTCCTTTATTTGCATTAGTAAATCAATATCATAGTGTTTCTTTCCAGCCGTATTGAGTGGAGACCATTGATCTGTAAAAATATATTATTATGCTTCTGTAAAACATAACTACCATAATGAAAGGCCCTGAACTATAAGAGAGCAAATTGACAGCAAAATGCCAATTCCTACCTTATTTAAAGTAAAAACAAAAAAAAATGTTGGGAGATATTGGCATTGCTGTTGATATAGAAAAAGTAAATTATAGTTATGGCATAAGATAAATATTTAGAATAAAATATACATATATAAGAATCATTGTTGCTATGAAGTACACTAATAACTTTTATTTTGAGATAATATATTACCATCAGTGTATTTGTATTTAGGAACAAATACAACCGCAGAGTCTGGTGCCTCCTTCTCAGTTGGTTCCAATGTCTCTTCTTTAGGGGGAATATTTTCTTGTTCTTCTGGTTTACTTATTTTATCAGTCTCATCTTTTCCATTTTCATATGATTCAGCTTTAGTTTCCTTCACTTCATTATTAGCCATCTTATTTGACTTCTTATTATTATTCTTTGCATTTTTTACTGCCTTCTCATTCTTGTTAACATCTTCTTTAACAGTTTCAACTGTGGTATTTCCATTTGCGGTATCAGGATCTACTTAACACAAGTCATTATATTATTTCCATCATCATTTGTGTATTGAATTGACAAGGTTTATTATAAATGAAAAATATTTCTAGATTTATATATGTATTAGATAATAATATAACAGTTGTGAGTGTATTAAAAGAAAAACTTACTAACCTGCTGTCTTATTATTAAGGTTAATATCTTTCATCTTAGGTTCTGAATGATTACGAGTCACGTTAGCTATACTGTGAGCAAGTTTGGCTTGAGCTTGTATTGCACTTGACTCTTCTTTCTTAACATTAAATTCTGGCAGAAAGGGTTGCTCTTTTGCAACCTTCTCAATACTAGCTGACAAAAGTTCAGTGGCAGTGGGTATTTGTTTGCTGGGGAATGTGGACTCTTTGTTAATCACAACCTCGGGCTTCTTATCAAGATTAGGCTTTTCAGTCTCGGTTACTTGTGGTTGTACCACTTTCGAAGTATCTATTGCTTGATTGACGGGACTAGTTGAACTATCGATAGTGTCTGTTATACTATCAATTGAACTAATCTCTGGAATATTGAAAAACAATATTAATTTCTTATTATTATTTTATATAATAGTTTAACATGTAATTGATCCTATAACACAAAATCCATCTAGTAAGTATAATGAGTAGTTTGATGTTACTGTAATAGCAGACAAATGAGATTTAGTAACTTTTTTATATCCTTATACACTGTTTTTAAATTTCTCCTAAATGGTGGATAAACTCAAACAAAGGGTATATTTTCCAGTCATTGCGATGATGAAGATATAAGTAATTTTAGTTGTACTTTGTTACTGAGGACTTGTAAATAGTATTAGTTACTGTAGGCTATAACTGTCCATAGTATTTTAATTTACTTTCCATTACACTAATGTAAGAGAGTCGACAAACTGAGGGTTTCATTGTATTCCATTAAAGGGAAAGAGCTCTAATTATACAAATAATGAGTATTCCATAAAATTATTGTATATTGCTACATATTGAAATAACAATTTGCTGAACACACACATATACAGTAATTGATTTTATATAATATACTTATGATAGTTTAACTTTTTTAAATTTTAATATTATTTTAATATATTTTACTAATCAGACATTAGCAGAAATGCAGTCAGCAACAGTACTGTTTAATGAAATACATACTAAATAAACTTATTGAGTCACTAACAAGGTCATGCTTTTGATCATTTTTCAACAGGTTCTTGTATGCAACAAGTTATATTAAAGTTTTAAATACATGTGTATAAATATATATATATCCATGTATTTAAAATTTTAAGATAACATGTATATTAAATAACTCTACATTGCCTGCACATGGTAAAATCAAAGCCTTTTTTTTTGACGACTATTTTTATTCGAGGTGTTTGACTTAAGATTTAGTCAAGTGACATGTGCTATTTTAATCAACAATTGCTTCCAATCACATTCTAATACCAATTTCTTATGAACTTATTACGAATGCATCACTACCTTATGAAGTATTCTGTAACTTTACAATCTTCGTGTCCAATGAAGAATGCCCCAATCTTTGGGAATTTCTTAATCATAAAAGTGAATGCAAAGCGTCATGTATCGAATTTCCAATTAACTTGGATTCATAAGATAACATATAGAAAGGAGTAATTTGATAGATATATTACGGATTTAATTACGTCAAAATGGTAGAAAATGTAATGAACAGACTTTGAATCATAAAGACAAGCTCCAGGTGACGATTTATACATGTATACATACGACAAAGTCTAAAAATCGACAAAATACGGTCGAGTTACTAGTTTTCACTTCTAAATTAAACCTTTTTGCTTCATTTTAAATAGCGCCTATCACTTTATGAGAACCAAGTTCGTAATCTATAAATAGAGACGTGAGGTATTTCCACGTGGGAGTTCTAAATCGCACTATACCTGAATGTATGACTAAATAATATTATGTGGCACTGCTATCTAAACTATATCACAGTTTTCAAATCCTTAAAATTTCATAAAACTTAACACAGCTGGGTGTATTTCATTAACGTAGCAATATGGTAAAAGAAAGTCCATTCAAAAGGTCACTCAAGGATCTAGTGATTTTTGCACACGTTTCACTTTTAACACTGTACTTATTTTTGAAACTTACTCATAAAATCTATACAAAAAATGTTTTAAATAATTCTAACAATGAAAAAATTTAAAATAACAATTTTTAAACTATTTCAAAAGCAGCCATGTAAGTGACTGTGAAGTAAAAGCCGCCATGTTGAATCGTACCATGCGGACAGGCGGCCGATGTAACTAGTGTTGTGCGCAAGTTCGGAATCGATCGACTTGTGCAATACGTAACCGATTATTTTTAGATTATAGAATCGAATAATTTAAGTTGACAAATATGGGTCACCTATATTGTATTACGTAACAAAATAAACAGTAAAGTCGTTATACATCAACGTTGTTAGATTTTAGGTTTGTATTATGAATTTATCTAGTCATTTAATATATTACTTATTAGGTTTAAAGAAATCGAAGACTCTAAAGTATTTTTTATCCTCTAAATCTGGTTTTCATTTAACATTTCATTTTCGTTCTATGTTTATTACGGATAAGATAAAATAGAGAAAAGATTTTTTTAAATCAGCCTATGTTGTCCCACTTGTCCTCCCTCAAACTTCGCCAACCATCCCGGTCTTTTGTCTTCTCCCGCCAGCTTTTCTCGAAGGCATCGAGGTCGTCCTGCCGACGTTTCCTCGGCCGTCTTCGGCGTCTCGCTCGAGAAGAGATATTTATCTCAAAATGTAGCAGATTTTGAAACTAGTAGGTAAATAAATTATGATTGCCGAATGCGGCGCTGCTGTGCATTGGATTCTTACTGTGAGTACTAAACATGATAGTAATCGCACATACAACACATGAAGGTGAAATTTAATTAACCTAAAAATGTTTTATCCATAATTAAAATATTTTTATTATTATAATCATTTATTTTACTACTTATCGATCATTATCTACGTGACGTATTCTTGTAGATGAAAGGAATGATTTTTAAATTGACACATTTTTTAAGCTGTACTTTCTTTTCTAGTAAGTTGCATAGTTCATTTATTTGAAAGTAACATTCAAAATAGATGCGGTTTTATTAAATTAATAATGGTCACAAAATGATCACTATTTTTATATAGATTAAAATATATACATATAAATTTATATTATATGCATATAATATATTAATATTATTAAATTACTAGCTTCCGCCCGCGGCTTCACTCGCGTAATTTCGGACTTCAAAAATGGTGTTGTTATTATTATACATAATCTAATATTATACTGAAATATATATTATATTAAATATATACGTATTGTAGTGTAATTAGTGTAAAAGACAAAGTTTATCTACATTCAATGCGTAAAGTGACAGATGTATCAATTTTCATAAGAGTTCGATAAATATTCTAAAATTTGCATCGTTAAAAAATATCCAATTTAATTGAATGTTTGGTTCACTATAATGGTCATAGTGACCACATAAAAGATAGATATATGCTGTCGCGAACTTTTATTTAGAACTATTTAAGATAAATAATCCTACAGTAATTATATTTGTGTAACTCCAACGATTAGGGCAGCGCACGCCAATATTGCTCTCAGGGGGCTGATTTTTTTCCGACTTACTTGACAGTTATCGTTATATTATAACCAAACTATAAAAAATCCCTATAAATTTTAACTAATTATGTTATTCTGATATGAAAGCGATATTACTGTAAAGTTTCATGAAAATCCGTTCAGTAGTTTTTGTGTGAAAGAGTAAACATACTCACAAACTTTCGCCTTTATAATATTAGTAGGATAAGTATTTCACGAAAAAAATATCACAAAAATAGGTCTTATTCTTGTCTTATTTTTATCGAAAATGTATTTGTGAATATAATCACAATACGTGAAGCAAAAACTTTAGGAACATTTTTACGAAAATTGCGCGGACGGAGGAGTATGAAATTTGGCTCACTTATAGTTTACGTGTAAGAGAAGTGCAGAACGCTAATATTTTTTAATAATAATATTTATAAAGTAAGTACTTTAATTTATTAAATAAAACTTTACACACTGCCATGCATTTGACACATTGATATATAGGGTTATTTTTTGGTCACCGACCAAATTTTTAAGTAAGGTAGTAAACATAAATATAACATTCCAAGGGTGTGTTTTAAATTTTATCGTCCAATTGTAATATTTTGGTTAGTAAAAATCGATTTGAAATGGTCCTTAAAAATACAGAGATCGTGGTTCATACGCGAAATGTATTGACTTCAAGGTCAGTGACGCCAGCCGAGCGACACTCGCAAATCTTATGTCACGCGGTGACCAAGAAATATGTTTATAACATGGAACAAAGTATTTTAACTCGTTATTTTTTATTCTTTTTTATTTCATAAATCGAATGTATTATTGATTCTGAACCAAGCCTGAAAATTTGGCCAGAGACCAAAAAATTACCCTGTATATTACACGTAATTATTGATGAAGTTTCTCTGTCTTTTGCAAGTGTTGAAAATTCTACATAAATTATTTACCTTAGTTACGATGTCATAACAAGTCATAACAACAAGTTTTAATTACAAAAAAAAATTCACTTACATCAAACATCGATCTTCACGGTTCCACTAGTTTTGTATAAAAAATCGATTAAATTATTATCAATGTTTATCGACATAGACGTCTATATCGATATCCAACGTCAATTGCGTTACTCCGAAACGTCATCTCGCGATTTAATAGTGGCAACACTCAATTATAGAAATATATAAACTGCGTTTAGACCCCGTCCAGATTGAGCGAATCACGCGCGTAACTTACGCGCGTAAGCATTCGCCGCGTTGTCGAGGTACGAGAGCTGCATACGACGAGTCCAGATGCGGCGTAGCGTTCGCCATTACGCGCGTGATTCGCTTGTGACTCGCGAGACTTAACATTATCCAAAATATCGTTACAATATACATATAAGTTTATTGCAATTTTATAAAATTTTATTGCAATTCCGACATTTCTAGTTACTCCCTCCAAGCGTGGTTACGCGCGTGATTCGCTGTATCTGGACGCAGCACAAAAAAACCTTACGCGCGTGATTCGCTCAATCTGGACGGGGTCTTAGAGTTAATTTACCTCTGACGTTAGATTGGCTAAAAAGACTTGTGTTGCTATTATCACTTTTAACGATTTCCCTATTAAAAATTAGAATGAAGGGGTAATATTATACGAGAATATCCTGTTGTGTCATACAGATCTGGACTAATTATTTCATTTAACAAGCATAAAGATATAATTTCTAAAATTTAAAAAGTATTATAGTAAATAAATTTAATTAAATATCTTAAAACAAAAAATATTATCTTTAACTAAAAAAATGAGACAACAACGTTATTAAGAAAAGCGAAATTGTTTGTAATATATTAACACCTAGAAATAATACATTAAAAAGGAAAATAATTAAAGATGATTTTCATCTTTGGAACACAGTCTTTTTTAGTGAAATGAAGTTGTAATATTTAGATGTTATTTTAAATAATTATCATTTCTGATGTTCATAAAGCCTATAAAAGGGAAAAAACATAACATATTATGTAACCCTAATTATTATGATAACTTTCATTGCCCGACAGTATTTTGTATGGCAGCAAACGTCATTTATTACCAAACTTCCGAAAACAGAACTGTCAGAGGTAAAATAATCTAAACGCACTATATTTTTTATTTTAAATTACATTCCGTCAGGACAAAAAAATATTTAAAAAAGAAGGTATGTGTTGTATTGAACCGAATACACGAAACACTTATCATACATTCCATTATAATACACTGATAATTAAAAATCTCAAAGTTGTAATATTGTAGTATAAGAATACGTATTTCGTAGTTATTTATCATATATAGTTTGGCACAAAGAACAGTGACAAAATCTTATCCCATCACATCTAGCTACTTCTAATAACTTATATACCAAACGAAAACAATAAATTACCAGCGTTTTTTAAAAGTATTGAGCGGACAAGGAAAGTCGGGAATAAAAAAAACGTTTTCAATAGATAGTTGATTGACTTTTTGATCATTTTTCATAGCGAATGTTGCCAGAACTTAACATATCTTGCATCGTCATCTTGCATATTTAATAGAGAAAAATTATGATCGTTATTTGTAATTGGTCGCTGCGTCGTTCTCGTTCATACGCTGCGGTGTGCGGCGTACCCGCTCCCCACTTTACCGCGCTTGCCCCTCGCCGCTGACGCAAACTGCGACGGAAAGAGAAACAAATGACAATACTAGACGTTTTTCATACGATAGTATCCGGCACCGCATACCGCGGCGTTGTGTGTTACGCTCAAGAGACCAAGGCTTAACTAAGACTGTGCCATGGGGCAGTCATCTACTTCACAAAGCACTAGTACCTACGGTTCCTATCTGTACGGTTCACTTTTCATAATCTATGATTTTTCTAACAAAATGTAGAAATTATGTAGAACACAAGATTTTTGTTGCATTTAATTAAAGATGTGTTTACTTACCTTTATTTTGATGATAAGTATTGACGCTATCTTTTCTTTGCAGTAAATTTATTTTTAAACGTTTTTCAAACGCAATACGGCATTTTTGTAACAATTTCGGCTCACGTGCGATCGCTTAGACGTCACGTGACTAAATGAGTTGTTGCTGATATGCAACAACTCATGGAGTAAACATTTTCTTCGGCGTGTCGGTTCTATACGTTAGTAATCTTAATTCAATGATTTTAAATGATTTTTTAAGTTTTTATTATATTGTGGTGACATTAGTCCCGAGCGGCCGGCCGACGCGACAGCTGTGTACGGATTCGTTGACCGTATCAGATGGGGATGGGTAGATATGCGATTCACTTATAATGCTTCGAAGAAAAGTTTAATTTATATTTTTTTTATTAAATAAAGTATAGTCGTAGATTGTAGGTGACCCACATGTGAATAAATGCCGCGTCATAGACGCTTGGCTTATGACGTCGGCAACCAACTCTTTAGCCAGCACTACCAATTAACCAAGTACAACCTATAAGTTATCAAATTAAGTACACGCAGCGTGTTCCATTTGCGGTTGGAATATTTGTAATTCTAAAACGTGTGCAAAATATAGCAACGTATTGATAATAATAACAGCGGAAGGGACAACCTTGAGTAAAACTAAGATAAAAACTCGAGTTCAGCAGCAGAAAATTGCAAATGTAAATAAAACTTAAACAAATTTAACGTAACTTCCGGGCATCACATTTCTGGACGACTTAGAGGTTATCAATTCATCATTATGCTTGTGTTTTAGTTTTATTTTTTAAATGAAATAATTAGGATCATCTAAAGTAAAGTAGCAAAAGGCCATAAAAGAAATTAGATTTAATCTCCATGTAGGCAGGGTCAACTGAAGCTCTTGCTGAGTTTATTGTAGCTATTTAACTGTATCTATATTAAATCTTGCGGCTGATGATTGTGATGATGACGATATTAAAATAATATTGATAATATATTAAATTTATAGAAGAATTTAATTTTCTGTTTCTGTACAATCTAGTTCTCTATCAATCTACAAGACTAGGGAGGTCGAGTCAACACCTATAACTTCGGAAAAATTGGGCACATTTGTCGACTTCTGTATCCGCTTTCTGATAAGCAAAAACTATTCATCAACGCATGTCATCGTACTCCTAACTAATGGACAAAATGTCCATAACCTACCACAGGTATTCCCGAAAAAATATTAGACAGAAAATGACGACTAAAAAGAACAAAACCGCTTCGAATTTCAAGCACACAAATACCACGTGGTGACTCAGTGGAAGTCTAGAAAACATGACCTAGCCAACCGAAATAGAGTTATCTAGGCGCAAACAACACCCACGCAGCCGGAACGTTAAGGCGCGCGCATGTGTGGTTCGGTTGATAATTTAAATTTAGAACTATATTTAAAATTGGAATTTTAATCCATTTGAGTTTGGAACATTTATAATGCCAGTATTTTGTTGCAGGATTTGGTATTTTATTTAATTATTTATATTTTAATTCTACAATCTACATACATTTTACTTTATTACTTATTTTTAACGAATCGAAATATTTAATCAAATATCTGCAAGGAAAATAAAGTTTGTGTAAAACGGTTAAACAATACCCGTTTTTGTATACTTTTCCTACTGCCAAGCTTGCGTTGCGAAATCTTAATTTACATATTTTTTGTTGTATAGGAATAATCAAATTATGGTCAGTGCCATTTACAGTTTTTATATATCGGCCTATCAATAGAGCTCATTACAAACTGCATGTGATGACTTTCAAGCTATAAATGTACTTTTTTTAAATGAGAAAAAAAATACGCCATTAAATCATTTGGCGCCATTTATTTGACACCTCCTTCTTGTTTAGTCGACTCCACAAACAATTGCCACATTTAATTTCTTTGTTAAAAAACGTAAAATAATATTCGGTGTGGACGCGGCGTGGGCTAACATTACGAAAATAAACCATGAGTTGCTTCAAACGACCAGTAGTGAAACTGCATTTAGTCGAGTGTGCTGACTGGTGGGGTTGGTCAGCCACCGGCGTGCGCGCGATCGAGGCATCGAGCAGAGGGAGAATACGCGCCCGCCATAGCTTACGCATAATAGCAATCATCACCGAATAAAAAAAATCTATTATCAAGGTAGCTAAGTAGACAAAATGTTGCGCTGCGAACTCCAATGCAAAATCCGCGTAATGCTAGTGCATAGTATTTTTGCCTAACCAAAAACTAGACAAAAAAAAATGCAATTTAGCTAGATTATTAAGCGGCGGATAATGGACTCTATCGTGTGTGTATTTAGCATAGTGTATATTATTTTATATTTACATATTTAGTACTTAAAGTGTTGTTACACTGTTGTATGTGTTAGTGTGGACTTATTAGTATATGGGGAAGTTTCATTCCTTTTCTGTCAACGATATCATGGTAAGTTGTTAATAGGTGGCCAACACATGGACGACGCGTTGGCCACGCATCATACTTGCGCCGTACTCTTTCAACTTACAAACTTGAGTAATACATTCTTAAGACTCAACATATAGCCTACATTTGAATGCCAAACGTCGATTTGAGTTGGAATCGAATCCGGAAGGCCCCGGATCTGTAAGCAACAGGATCCCTCCAGCGATAGGCTAGCTTCGGCGAAGAGGCCATACATCTCCTCCTTGGGGACTGTCCGGCTGCCTTTATACAGTAACTGCTAAAACGTCGGAACCGTGTAATGGTGTCAGATTCCCAACCTCGCCCCGTTCCTTCCAATTTGCCAGTACTTAGTGTGAGTCCATAATATACTAGTGAGTTAGCAAACCAACATAAGCATACATTAAGCGATCGTTTGTCTCTTTATGTTATAAAAATATCCCTAATAGAGAGAGTACAAAAAGATCTTCCTGTCATGATGATGATTTCTAGATCCATACTGAATTAAGAATGATCGCCAGCGCCGGATCCAAGTGAGGGTTTAGAGAGGCTGCAGCCCCCGGCTCCGTAAGCATTGAGTATTGAGGGCCTTAAGATTATTGTTGTGCCCATAAAAGGGCCTCCTACTCTTTCTCCGTTGCTTCTTAACTTAACTTTACTAACGGCAACATTTCGTTAGCGTTCGGAACGATACAAATAGCACAGTACATAGGTAGGTTATCTTCAAACAAATGAGCGGTTTTTAGTGTGTCCCTACTGCACATAAGTATAGACACGATCATGCAAACGTCCTGGAGCCACGGTCCCCGACCAGTTTGCAAACTGCTGTTATCACGATGTAAGTACGAAACACATCGCAGCTGAAATGCTAAAGCATATAGAATGTTGTTTGAACGATTAGAAACCTAACTTCTCTATTTATGCATTCTCTACATACGCTTTCTTGTATATCCCACTTTATACATGTTCGGTTTATTAAATGTAGTCATATATATAGAAATATATTGTCAATTGTAAACTTTTCAGTCTTATTAATATAATCCTGATCATAAATTCGACCATTGCAAGAAAGACACGATTAGATGGCCCTTCGCTTTCTATAAATTGATCAAATAATTGACTTGCATCCTTTAGCTCATCTTTGGATGAAGAAGGTGGTTGGAATATTTCTTCCTCTTCGGGAATACTGTCTGGACTATCATCAAATAAATTTGTTCGCAGGGTCTTTAAAGGTGCACAATTGAATATTGTGAAGACCTTAACATTTGAGGTGACGATCGTGACTAATTGTGACAGACAGACAGGCGTGAGTGTCAACTAAATAAGCAACAAGTCAGATATGGTTTAAATGGTATTACAAAAATAATGTGTCTTGAATATACTTTGTGCTGCCTTAGTGTCGTTTATGTATTCCATACTCTCTTCCCTTGTAATACGGTTCACTTTCAACATGCTATGGTTTGCGTGCTTCGCTCGCATTTGCGTGTATGTCAGACCAAACAGACTCTTGAAAGTATAAATTAATCATATTAATTCATCGGTACATACCTACTTGTTTTATTCATCAACTTTAAACATCAATTTTACAACATTTTTTACACAGTTACTATAAGAAATATATTGTAAACGTTTATAAATGTGTTTTGTATTGCTCATAAATATGTGCATAGTTTGCAATATTGTGAACATTTTCATCGTCCCATTTCTATAGTTTAGTTTTTAGTTAGTTTCTCAGGTATTATCGAGGTCAGCTATCTAATCCAGGGGGAGGTTGATATTCTGAAGAACAGGGGACACAATGGAGTCGACATTATTAGGCTTAAAATCTAGATTACAACAAGTGGAATTAATTATACTAAAATCTAACCTAGGACTTGGAATACTTATGTTTAAAATATTGTCTTGGGATATAAGTTTTACACTTCTGTAACGAGTAATCTACAACCTGCTCGTTTGTCCCTAATCCTATTAAAAAAAAATAAGACTACTATGAGCATATATTATGCGAAAGTTTGTATATGTGTAGTCTTTCTCGCAATAAATACTAAACCGATTGCGTTGCAAATTTTGCACAATTCAAAAATTCGGATTTATGTTTTATGGTATATCTATAGGGGGGCAAATTGATAGTCGGTCACCGGTCTCGTGTAAGCGAGAGGTACCTCCCCGGTCGTACCGGCTCAATTCGGCTGCATGCAAGCATACTGTGTGGCACTACCTCTTACAAAAATAATTTCATCCCAAAAATAATTAGGATTCCCTTGAGGTAGGTTCGGCGCGAAAGTAACCGCGTGGCACAGCTAGTTCATCACAATCATCAGCCAGAATGTGTCTAGTTGTAATGAACTTTATTACTTTTTGTAGCTAATTTATAAAGTGGAAGCTAAACGTACATAATGAATGAAAAAATATAATATAAGCCATGAAAATCGAGGAGCACAAGAAATAACATTTGAAATTCATTATGTATTATGGTCGAAGAGCTCGTGACTTAAAATAATGTGTAACTTTTACGTATTCTAATGCCACGACAATTTCAAAAAAAATTTTTTTATGTGTTAGTTATGTGCCCGTGCCCGCTTTTTCATCAGTTTTAAATCTGTCTCTATTGATTATAAATACTATTTTATATTGCCAAAAGTCATATTATGTCAAATTTCATCTATGTTCGTTAAATGGGTTAAAAGAGTAACAAAATACAAACAAACATTCACATTTGTAACAAAACTCATTTGTTACTAGAATAAGTTGAACATTCACAACAAGTCAGCATTACATGTGTTTACCATACAGCTGTTTAATTTACAATAATATTATATTATATTGCAATTGATACCAATGAGGTGAGGTGAGGTGAGGTATCTCTCACTTACACGAGATCGGCGTAAAGTATCAGATGAGTTGTCACGTTTCGTGCGGTTTGTAAGTAGCCGGTAGACCATGGAGATAGGAGGAGAGGGGAGGGCAGCGGATCTGTATAGCCTCTATGATAATGGAGGATGTCTGTGGTTGTCGGTAGCCATGAAAATGGCTTCGACTGCTC